>CM031591.1:9019594-9061027 GCA_018467065.1 Ephestia elutella | reverse complement strand
TTACGGACTCCAAAGAGCTTGCGTAGCGACCGTCTGAGCGAGCGAAGAGCCGCCGGCTGGCGTATGATTACGCGCCGATGTATTTCGGCGTCTCCTCTACGTACGTACTAAGTACGTAGTAAAATATCTCGATGACCTACCTACATATAAATAAGTAATTTTATAGTCGTTTCGTGCATGTAGTGTAGACGTCGATTATTATTCGTATAGATAGGTACCTACTGTAGTTGTAGAGATGGTGGTGCCATCTATTGCCATAGGTAGGTACCTACTGTAGTTGTAGAGATGGGGGTGCCATCTATTGCCTCTGAATATTAACTAACTCGTATGGTATTTGAACTACGACTGCAGCGACACACGGAATTTTCATGAAAACCGAGATGATGTACTTCTCAGTGGCGCCATCTAAGTATAATACAACTTTGGTGAGGTACAGATTCAATGTACGTGAATATCCATCTATAGGTACTAATATTTTATCGATGCTTATATTTAGCTCTTATTGAGCATATACATATGGCAAAAATAGACTGGCAATGAAACTTGCTTGATTATATATATTATATACTTTAACATGGAATAAACCAGATATTCACAACACCACCGCCGTAATTTTTGACGTACCTATCATAAACAAATATACGGCCTGTCCCTCTCAAAAAGTGTCCTAGGCAAAACTTTGATCGGTCAAAGCAAGTATCATTGCCAGTCTATTTTCGCCCCTATGTATATGCTCAATAAGATCTACATTTATGTAAACTTTCTTACGTTTTGTTAACAAATGAGTAAGGACTATGTTTCGCAGTGGTTTATTTATTTATTTTATGTATATAACTACGCAAAACTAAATTATTTAGACAGATCTGATAAAGAACTATGGTATAAAGTCTAATTTGGTTATATTTTTTACGAATTTTAGAAATACATCGCTGAGCACAACATTTCTTTTCGAACTTTTATTCTTGTAATGTTATAGATTTTATTGAATAAAAGTACATAAATAGTGAGACCTACTATAGAACTAACGGCTGACACCAGTTTTATATTTCTACAAAGCGTAATAAAAAAGTACATCGCTGGGTGACGACGACAGTTCGCGGCGAAAATCTTTGAAAAAAAAGCGGAACCAAGCGGAACAAATGACGAGTTACATTTATTTCTGTAGAACTAACACAAACTAACATTCTAACTTATTTATTAATACATAGAACAATGTCAATCGCTAGGTACAGACACACGAATTGTCGGCCTTTGATAGGCAGTGGCAGCAGATAGCGAGCGATAGATGTAGTTAGAGAGATAAGGGGTAGGCTTTTGCCCAGCAGTGGGACCTATCAGCTAAATAAAAATAAAAAACAAAAAAGATGTGTCGATTGACCTATGTTTCATTTCTGTTGGTGGGTGGGGACGATTCCGCCCATAGTCCTTTCGCATACACATAGTAGGTAGTAGTACTGAGAAGGACATAGGGCACCTATCATCCCATGAAAAAGCACTGTTCCCGTGGGAAATTCACGCGAGCGAAACCGCGAGCAAAAGCTAGTTTTAAAATACTGAAAAGTCGCAAAACAAATTAATCATCTATACATACATACCTATAATAAAACAGTAAAAATATTTTGTCTGTACATTTAGTATTTTTGACTTAAATGGATAGAGGGACACTTAAAAAGAATAATAGAAAGCAAAAAAAGTCTTCTGTCTGTCTGTCTGTATGTATGTACGCGTTTCACGCAAAAACTACTGGACGGATTTGAATGAAACTTTTTTTGTTGTATAACTATTAAGCCTGGGCAACATATAGGCTATAATTTATTTTGAAAACTGGAACACCTGATGAAGAACCTTAACAGAACAGCTAAACTATAAGAAATATGGAAATGGTGCCTTAACAAAAATAGTTCAACCTGATGAGCATTTTCTGATGACGTATAAAGATTGAAGATCTGGAACATCTGATGAAGAACTGCAAGAGACCAGCTACACTATAACATATATGGAAATGGCGCCTTAGTAAAAGTCGTTCAACCTGATGAGCATTTTCTGCTGACGTATAAAAATTGAAGATCTGGAACATCTGATGAAAAGCTCCAAGAGAGATTTTTCATCTAAGCGAAACTCACGCGGGCGAAGCCGCGAGCGACAGCTAGTCATTAATAATTAAATTAATAATCATTTGATCATAAAATTAATTGCATATTTTGAACACTTCTTATACTATGATTTAGGCTTATTTTACATTTTATAACCATCTGTTAAACCGCAGTGAGTGTGCAAACTCAAAGTCTTACTTATGGCACTTCCAGTAAACTTAAGTTCTAAGCTAAGTTCTGATAATGTAAGTAAGGAGATATGATTTTACAATCTATACCTAAATCAAGTGTATCGCATAATTTTGTGGTGATCTGTATCACAGAAACCTATTTCAGACACCACTTAATAATTAAGTTGTACCTAAGTTTTTAATACACTTACTTTTGTGCCAAACCTATGTAAAGATAAAATAAAGGATTATTTTATTTATTTGTTACAATTTTTTCATGCCTCTCACGCAAGATAATGAACTAAATCCGAAAAAAAATATTTAAAATATTTTATTGTATTGGATGTATGGATGATATGTATTGGATGCAATTTATAATTTAATTTGCGTATACTTAGTTCGAGTTTTGCACAAATTAGTTGTTATATAAAATACCATACTACTCTTTATATCAAAATCAAGAAAAAATGTTCAATAATAATCTGTAGCGTGAATTTATGCAATACACAAACAGTAACTACTAAGTGCTTTAAAAATTAATCAGCCTCCAATATTTACTTGACATACCTATGTAGTGACAGCTACCTACATCTCCTTGTTTCTTTCATCTTTGTTTAGGGAAAACAGTAGTAATTTATGGGGACAGTTAGTTTTAAATTTTGCGTGGTTTAAAGTTAAGCACGTGAATTTATTATTTCCTTGCGCTGTGTAACTTGTGTCAAAGGTATAGCCTGAGTCTGCAAATTATTTCTTCTGTGAATTACATTCTTCCTTTCCGCATTTCTTTTCAGAAGTGGACCGAAATTCTAGTAGTTTGTAGCTTTGAGTGTGAAAAAGTGCATTTGAAGGCCAAATTTTGATATAATATTTTGACTTTGACTACTTTCTTCAACTATATAAAATATCATCATCATTTTAGCCTTTGCTTCGTCTGTCTTTGGACATAGGCCTCCATCCTCTTTCATGAGTCCCTGTCTCTAGCCTTCCTCATCCAGGTGTAAACGACATGCTTTATAATATCGTCCACCTATCTCTCTCGACGACCTCTTCCCCTCGTTGTCTCTTTGGGTCTCAAAAAACTCAACTATAAAATCATTAGGTACCAAAATCCAATTGCCTACAATTGAACTTCATTCGTGAGGAAACCTGCACATTGGATGACTGTTTAGTTTACTAGTGTGTATACGGCTACTGCCACTAGATGGCGGTAGTCGTAAAAGCCATGTCAGATGCCTTTGGGCGACTTGAATAAAATTTGACACCAGTAATAATAATAATAATAATAACATTTATTTCAGGCACAATTGTACAAATGTAACATTAGATACAACAAGACCCATATCTTATTACACACAAAAATCTAAATAAACACTAGAATAAATAAATTAAATTAATATTTTGAAACAGTAATAAGTATTTACAGTGTTAGTAATAACATACTCGATAAGAAGAAAAAGAACTTAATTTATAATATTTGAAACTAGTCGTGCCCCGGGGCTCTGCTCCCGAAGGAAATTAGGGATAAAAAGCTTTGTTCTTTTCCATTTATATTTATGCTCTAAGTACTTAGTTAAAGTACATTTTATCAAAATCAAAAGACATATTGTCAAACGGATTTTGATAAAATGTGCTTATTTTGTCTTTTTGTCTTTTTTTTGGGAGTCCCCAAAGAACCGAACAAAACAACCTATGTGCTGGTTATTACAAAAAAAAAATAGATGATACAGTGTTGAATAAACATTATTCTGAATAAATCTTTTATTTCTATGATATCCTATACGGCCGTGTATCACAATAATTTTGCGGTTTGAGCAATTTTGTGCACAGCGGGGAATGTCTGCCGTGCCTTGGCGCTATAAAATTTTCATTTCCCAAATTGCGACGGACTTGTCTTTGAGTAAGTTTGTAACTCTAGATTTGATTTGGAAAATCTAGGGATTTAGAGAAATGTTTTTGTAAAAGATACCATAGAATATGAGAGTTACTTACGATCTATTATTATATTAATTTAATTTTCTTTCGAAGGATTCAAGGAAAATGTACTCGTTATGGTTATTATGGTTATTATGTTTATTATTGTGTTGCCCCAATTTATATATAACGTATATAATTTATATACGTATAAAAATCTTATAATCCCAAGAAACACAGAAGCAGCCTACAGCGTTTTGAAGTTTGTTTGTTTGTTTTTGTATTTGTTGGCTTTTTGTTGTTTTTTTGTACAATGCTAACATAAAATGTTACAAACAATAATTATATAATTGTTAGTGAATAATAATAATTATGTTATTGTTAGTTTTTAATTGTGAGTATATTATAAAATTGTTAGTGTTCAAACAATGTACTATTATATTATGTTGGTACTCTTTTAACAGCAACGGGTCTATGGGGACTCGGTCCTTCGAGGCTTTCATGGGGCCAAAGCCAACATGAAGTGAAGATGTCTTTTTTTATTATTTATACTAGCTGTAGCCCGCGGCTTCGCCCGCGTGAGTTTCGCTTAGTTGAAAAATCTTTTTGTGTTCCAAACTGTAGTAACCTAAACTCCAGTACTCAAAATTTCAGCCCGTGTCCCGCGGGAATATATGTTGATGAACGGGAACAGATGTTCCAGACCTTCATTATTTATACGTCAGTAGAAAATGCTCATCAGGTTGAACGACTTTTGCTAAGGCGCCATTTCCATATATGTAATAGAGTAGCTGGTCTCTTGGAGTTCTTCATCAGATGATCCTCATCTTAGATTTTTATACGTCAACAGAAAATGCTCGTCAGATTGATAAACTTTTGCAAAGGTGCCATTTTTCTATATTTCTTATAGTTTAGCTGTTCTGTTAAGGTTCTTCATCAGGTGTTCCAGTTTTCAAAATCAATTATAGCCTATATGTTGCCCAGGTTTAATAGCTATACAACAAAAAAAGTTTCATTCAAATCCGTCCAGTAGTTTTTGCGTGAAACGCGTACATACATACAGACAGACGGACAAGAAATTCCAAAAAAATATTTTTGCTTTCTATTATTCTTTTTAGATCTCCCTCTATCCATTTCAGTTAAAAATACTTACCCCGTTCGCACACGAGCAGTAGGAATTGGAGTTGCGTCAGCGTCGCGTTTTAACGCTAGGCGTTGGCGTGCCGTTATAACTTGTGGTGTTCTGCACACGAGCCGTCGCGTAGCCGTCGATCTCACAAGGTTTCAATGGTGCCAGAAGTTTTTAGTTTCTTCAGATGAAAGGGGATTTTATATAACTTCGTTTTAATTCTTATATGTATATTATAAAACTAGCTGTTGCCTGCGGCTCCGCCCGCGTGAGTCTCGCTTCGTAGTAACTCCAGTACTCAAAATTTCAGCCGTAATCCCATGTCCCGCGGGAATATATTATTATGTTGATGAACGGGAACAGATGTTCCAGATCTTCAATATTTATACGTCAGTAGAAAAAGCTAATCATGTTGAACAACTTTTGCTAAGGCGCCATTTCCATATAATATGTAACAGTGTAGCTGGTCTCTTGGAGTTCTTCATCAGATGATCCTGATCTTCGATTTTTATACGTCAACAGAAAATGCTCGTCAGATTGATAAACTTTTGCTAAGGTACCATTTCCATATCTCTTATAGTTTAGCTGTTCTCTTATGGTTCTTCATCAGGTGTTCCAGTTTTCCAAATCAATTATAGCCTATATGTTGCCCAGGCTTAATAGCTATACAACAAAAAAAGTTTCATTCAAATCCGTCCAGTAGTTTTTGCGTGAAACGCGTACATACATACAGACAGACAGACAGACAGACAGACAGACAGACGGACAGACAGACAGACAAGAAATTCCAAAAAAATATTTTTGCTTTCTATTATTCTTTTTAGGTGTCCCTCTATCCATTTTATTCAAAAATACTAAATGTACAGACAAAATATTTTTACTGTTTTATTATATGTATAGATTATTATGTATTTATTTGTCGCCCCCTTTTTAAAATTGTTAAATATAAAATATAACAAAAAAATAAAATACATTTAAAATTTAAAAAAGGGGAACCCATCGGTAGCGGGGCAAAGATTCAAGCTATCGGTGGTCGGGGCTCCAGCGAGAGGAATCTCCTCACAATGCAAGCCGTGTCCAAGAGTACCACCTTTAATAATATAGTAGTAGAGTTCTGACTCTTGGCCCAACTATTATTATGGACTGTACACTTAAAAACTAAAAACAAAACTCTAGCCTGAATGGGACCAAAACATAAAAGGTTTTAAGAATAAACGTTTGATTTTTGACTTCATGTGCTCTTTTTATAACATCATGAAAACAGGACCAATCAAAATAGAATAACGTTCCCGGCCGTGTGTATTCAGCAATAACGCAGTAACAGTTGTTAGCAGTCACAATGTTCCGTGACCTGCTACTATAACGCTTCTATCGCCATGTAATGTATCTCGATATTACACCACTAAAGTCATACCATACGGGCACGTATCTATTAGGTGTGGAGTTATAAAGTTCTGCTAATATAGTTGTTACACTTATGTCAGCCGCGAGAAACAATCCAACAAGATTTTTTTTAGCTCTCTGTCTATACTACTTAGAGTTTATATAATATTGATTGTTTAAACGCGCTAATCTTTTTTTTTATATATCTCTAGAATATAGTTCTAATTTTTTTTTTTTTTATATATGACTAATAAGCTTTTGCCCGCGGCTTCGCCCGCGTGAATTTCCCAAGGGAACCCTATGTGTATGCAAAATTTCAGGAAGATTGGTTCAGTAGATAAAACGTGAAGAGGTAACAAACAAACTCATTTTCGCTTTTATAATATTAGTTAGGATAACCATATTAATGAGGAAGGATAATAGGCTACCTGTCCAAAGTCCTTATTTATTTATTTTATTTTATTTTGTTTTCTTTGGAAAACCATACAGTTTCCATGCAAACACATTTAATAGGTTTTCGCATATAGATATCGAAACTTGCTTACTAATAACGTTAGTACTATTTAAATAAATAAAAATAATACCACTTAGCTGTTAGAAAAAATGCACGAGTAATAAAAGCTGTTGAGAATTATTCTGAGAACAAACCAAAAGATCCAAAAATAGTATACCTATACGTATACTAAAAAGTAAAAAAATATAAACACGAAAGAAATAACTAGGTATTTAAGTCAAAGTAGGGGAACCTGATCGAACCACTTTCTGGCTAAGAAGTTCTTAAATTGGTTAATACTACTGTTAAAAAGATCTAACTCCGGTACATCGACAATCTTATTGAGAGCATCAGCAGCGCGGTAAAAGAACGCGTTCTTCCTGTAATTGGTGTCACAATTTGGAATAAATAGTGTAGTGTGATGTCTAAAATTCCTATTTAGCACTTTGACGTTGATATTTAAAAGAAGATGAGGGGAATTAACTCTAGATTGATAAGGGAAGGAATAAACCTCAGAATAATCTGAAAAGTACAGTCAGGGGCAAAACGGCGAAATTTTATACCTTGTGTTAAAAAATAGACATCTACTTACAAATATTTTTGATGTATTAAAACATGGAACATAGAAGCGGTGATGGCCGAGTGGTAGGGATGCCGTTGGTCGCAAAGGCCCCGGTTCGAATCCTGCCCGTGCTACATGAGTTTGTATACTAATCTGACTCATGTACCTATGTTACTTTTCATCGACCACCACTTGCTTCCGGTGAAGGAAAACATCGTGAGGAAATCTGCACTCTTGTAGATGGATATCAGCTAGTGTGTGAAATGGAGAAGGCAATAGCAAATCACTTCAAAATTGCCAAGATAGTCGTTGTGTGTGTTTTATTCCATATAATGACCACGACCCTCAGTCATGAGGAATACGACTAAAGAGAGAAAAACATGGCGAAAGCAAATACAGGGGCCAATACGCTCGAATTATTTCCTGTCACGTCCCATACGTGACCAAAAGCAATAAAATCTAAGTACATAGTTATTGCATTAATAAACCTAGCTCACACATTTGACATGGGGCGAAAAAATCTTTTATCCTTGCTACAATCAACAATCCTAACTAATATTATAAATGCGAAAGTGAGTTTGTTTGTTTGTTAACTCTTCACGCTTTATCTACTAAACCAATCTTCCTGAAATTTTGTATACACATAGTTAGAAGTACTGGAAGGACATAGGGTACCATTCATCTCTAGAAAGAGCACTGTTCCCGTAGGAAATCCACGCGGGCGAAGCCGCGAGCAAAAGCTAGTTATCAATAAATATCAGTTACTAAAAATTGGAAGAATACATATCAGATACTAAGAATTGTAAGTTTGAATAGGTACTAGCTGCATCTTGGAGCTCTGCTTCCATGGGAATTAAGGGATAAAAGTATCGTTAATCGGCTGTCAACCACCATACGTTTTAAAAGACACTTCTTGCCTCATAGATAAACTGTGGAATCAACTTCCAGCAGCGGCGGTGCTTCTAAACCGATACGAAATGGAAATCTTTAAAAAACAAGTTTACGTCTTCTTGAAAGATCAGCAATACTCTTGCGATACCCCCCCCCCCCCCTGGTGTTGCAGTTGTCCATGAGCAGCGGTGATCGCTTACCATCAGGTAACCCGTTTGCTCTTTTGCCGCCCTATGTTATAAAAAATCTTACTAATATTACAAATGCGAAAGTTTGTGAATTTGTGAGTTTGTGAGGATGTTTGTTACTCAATCAAAAGCAAAATCAAGCAAAATCTACCGAACAGATTTCGATAAAATTTGGTATACGAATAGAAAAATACCGGGAATAGCATATAGGGTACTTTTTATCCCGAAAGTCCCACGGGAGCGAAGCCCCGGGGCGCGGCTAGTAAATTATAAAAATGCGAAAGTTTGTACGTTTGTTAGTTACTCAATGACGCAAAGTTTTCTCGACGGATTTAGATAAAATTTGGTACATGGGTAGATTAATACCGGGAATAGCACATAGGCTAGTTTTCATCTTAAAATTCCCACGGAAGCAAAGCTCAGAGGCGCAATTAGTTATAAATATATTTTAACTCACCCAGTATAGAGTGAAATTGATTCCTAGAGCGCGCTTAGCTATTCATCCCACATTAGCGAGGAAACTTGATTCTACGTTCATTTTGATTGTGTATACAATCAGCGGAGCTGTGGCAAATGACGAACTAATTCTAGTATTGTGTTGCTCCTGATTGCTCCCTTGAGACTCTCTCGCTTCAATCAGACACTCTTGGGAATAATTTATAGTAAGTACGGTGTCTTCGTTTCAGAGATAAAAAAACGTGTTGAATCTGTTGCACGCAAATCTGCTTGAGGCAACAAAGTATCATAAAAAAAATAAAAATGCTTATTTCTTCAGCAATAGTGATACAGAAAATTCAAGTATTTGTGACCCTATAAGTAAAATACACGTCAGAAGGCCATGTTCTTCTATAACAATATTTTATTACAGAGCCACAGAATTAATATAAGTACTACGTAACAGTACCCAAAATCTTAAATCTAATAAAATTAAAATAAGTGAGTGTCAGAGTATATTTGTACAAATGTTCACCCCAATTGAATCCCCTTGGAATGTTGAAAAAAAATTAACGTGTGAGATGATCCCAAATTTCATCAAAATTCATACATACATACATAGAATCACGTCTTTATCCCTTACGGGGTAGACAGAGCCAAGAGTCGTGAGACTCGAAGACCACGCTTAGCTGAATAGTGGGGTCTCTGATGGAATGGAGATTCGGGTATAGTGACAGATTGCTAGCCCATCGCCTATGCGTGGAGGAATCCCCAGTTTTAGAGCCCTTTCCCTCGATTGACTTTTACAATCTGCGCGGGAAGAGAAGCAGCTGGCACATCCTATGTTTTTTCTTTGCTCCCACCACCACCAGCATGGAATTAAATCATCAAAATTCGTCCATTGATTTTCATGAAATTTGGTGCATAGGTAGAGCAAAGCCTAGACTAGAACATAGGTTTCCTTTTATATCGAAATTCCCACGGGTACGGAGCCGCGGGCGCATCTAGTTATTCAAATAAAAAACAATCTGAAAAGTCCATAAATGTCAATTTCCACCGAATTTACTATCCTGCAAATCCAAGTTATCCTGCATGTTACGGTATTAGGGGTGAGTTTTCAATGAGTACAGGTTGGTATTCTCTTGTTGTCTTGGCTGTACATCCAAGCACCTCTCCGGTAATCACGGGGTTCCGTACAGCACTTTGGCGACGCTCCAGAAACTGAAGGTAGCGTTGTACAAATAAAAACATTGCGATATTTGAAACTGAAGTGGATTGAAAAATAGAGGAGAGAAATGTGAGAGGTTTGATGTAAAAGCGAACGAAGCGAGTAATATATTTGTTGATTGATGACCTCCGTGGCGCAGTGGTAAAAGAGCTTGCCTTCTGAACCAGGGGATCCTGGGTTTGATCCCCGTTCAGGTCAGGATGGAAAATGATCTTTTTAGATTGACCTGGGTCTTGGATGTTTATCTATATATGTATTTATTATAAAATATGGTATCGCTGAGTAAGTATCTCATATCATAACACATGTCTCGAACTTTGGGCATAGGGCGGGCGCTTCATAGAAACGGGGCGTCAAATATACCTACTACTACTACAAATGAAACTGTATATACGTGAACACGTCAGTAACACGTCAATGTGTGCGTTTTCATGGTCATAGTACCCTTTTAGCTACTTTGTGGTCATATCGTCCCAATACACACAAGAACGGGGTAGAAGTGCGGGGGGTGCGGGGAGGCGCCATATTGCGGGAGGGGCAGGGAGTTTCCTTTCTGTCCGTAGTACTTATATTAATTCTGTGCTTTGGGGCTAATTCAATCTGTGTGATTTGTCCGTGTATATTTATAAACTAGCTGTCGCCCGCGGCTTCGCCCGCGTGAGTTTCGCTTAGATGAAAAATCTCTCTTGGAGCTTTTCACTTCAATTTTTATACGTCAGCAGAAAATGCTCATCAGGTTGAATGACTTTTAATAAGGCGCCATTTCCATATATGTTATAGTATAGCTGGTCTCTTGCAGTTCTTCATCATATGTTCCAGATCTTCAATTTTTATACGTCAGCAGAAAATGCTCATCAGGTTGAACGACTTTTGTTAAGGCACCATTTCCATATTTCTTATAGTTTAGCTGTTCTGTTATGGTTCTTCATCAGGTGTTCCAGTTTCCAAAATCAATTATAGCCTATATGTTGCCCAGGCTTAATAGCTATACAACAAAAAAAGTTTCATTCAAATCCGTCCAGTAGTTTTTGCGTGAAACGCGTACATACATACAGACAGACAGATAAACAGACAGACAAGAAATTCCAAAAAATGTTGATTGCTTTCTATTATTCTTTTAAGTGTCCCTCTATCCATTTCAGTCAAAAATACTAAATGTACAGACAAAATATTTTTACTGTTTTATTATATGTATAGATTATGCGTAGTGGTTGGTGGTCGAATTGTTATAACTTCTTTCCAATAGAACTTATTAATGACAAAAACTTATTAACAAAACAATATTAATTAATAACTTAGTTAATGAAAAAAATTTTCGCATATACGAACGTCATTCATCTGTTGATGCAATCCAAGTTGTCATCTCAAACCTCTTCAAAACGTTATTCAGTTCAAAATTAAACTCAAAAAGCCTGCGGTTCATCCTCACTCGTTGACCCGGATGCAGAAATAGGACAAAAAGTATACAGCGGACAAGTTTGAAGCGAACTTTAACTGAAAGGTTCCTTATACAGGGGGTAATTAGATAGAGCTGAGAAATTAAATAATAATAAATCCTCTCTCTCTCTCTCTCAGCCTAAAGACGTCCACTGCTGGACAAAGGCCTCCCACAAGGATTTTATCCGTGGGGGGTTTTGCCGTAATCGCCGTAGTAATCGTAATAATAAATCCTACTAATATTATAAATGCGAAAGTTTGGATGTGAGTTTGTGAGGATATTTGTTAAGGATCACGCAAACTCTACTGGATGGATTTTGATGGAATTTGATACACAGGTAGAAAAATACCGGGAATAGCTCATAGAATAATTTTTATCCCGAAATACCCAAGGAGCGAAGCCCCGGGGCGCGGCTAGTAAATAAATAAATACGAACAAATCACACTGTTTGAGTTAGCGCCAATGTTAGTTCGAGACTTGTGTTATGGGATACTAACTCAACGATGGTATATTTTATAACAAATACATATATAAATAAACATCCAAGACCCAGGTCAATCTGAAAAAGTTCATTTTCCATCTTGACCTGACCGGGGATCGAACCTGGACCTCCGGTGTGACACTCCGGTGTTCGACAAATCAAAAGTCTGATTTAAGCGTAGATATTGAAATTAAATTTTATGGTCTCTAGATTCGTAAAAATTTGCCTCAAATGTTCACGTTAAACGTAAATATATAACAACAATACATAATTCGGTCTGAAAAAAAGTTGTCTGTTTTTTCATAACATAGGGCGGCAAACGAGCAAGCGGGTAAACGATCACCGCTGCCCATGGACAACTGCAACACCAAGGGTTATCACAAGGGTGTTGCCGGCCTTTCAAGAAGACGTAGACTTGTTTTTTGAAGGTTCCAAATGTCGTATCGTGTTTTCGAAAATGATTAATTATTATTATTATTATTAAAAGACTTTACGACATAAAGTTAAATTTGCTTCACACTAACCCATGGATTCATTTTTGTTTTGCGAATCCCGAAAATTATAAAACAAAAAAAAAGTATCTTCAGCTCGTGCTAAGTGAGCGTCATTGACAGCGCAGTAAAAATTAAATTTACATTTTTTAAACAGGTTACATTGAAATATATTTTAAATAAGACTCTTTAATAATAAATTATTCAGTTTTTTTATCCATTATAAGATGCGCCCCGGAGCGTTCCTTCCGTGGGAATTTTGGGATACAAAACTCTATGTTTTGTTCCCGGTATTTTTCTACCCGTGTACCGAATTTCGTCAAAATTCGTCCTGTAGATTTTGCGTGATTGAGTAAAAAGCATACTCATAAATTCACATCTAACCTTTGCATTTGTATTACATAGTTGGATTTTGCCATTTTGCGTTAACCCTACGCATCATATAATGCTCTATGATCCATTTATTCTTACCAGTCCTATCATGTAAATCAAATATTAGTTCAAACCTAAACATGCTAAAGTAAAACATTTATTAACCACGAAAGTAATTTCCTAAAAAGTCTATTTTAATTTATATTGTTGTAAAATCACAAAAAGACATGGTAAGATTGTTTACATGATAGGACTGGTAAGAATAAATGGAGTTTACATACAAAGTTTTCGTCTATTTTACCGTCAACCGTTATACTTATCTAAATAAAATATTCGCAAGTACTGAATATCATTACAATAAACAACAAAAAACTAAAATAAAGTATTTTTTCAATGTCTAAAATAATATAAATGCTTCTCAAATCGTTTTTTCCTATAGAGCAAGCAAAAAATGTTTTAATTTATGTCTATGGTTTTTCCAACACATATTGTTAAAGTAATAACACCACAAAAAGGCAACCATTCAGTAATTAACTAAACAAAAGGTTATTTTTGAAATCAGAAAATACCATTCTAAAACTACCATATGTATCAATGAACATAGAAAAATGGCAACATCTCTAAAGCCATTTTTACTGTAATGGCTGGACTCCCATAGGAGTGGGATTTAGCGAACAATTCTAACAAAGCTATTCTCTTGTGGGAAAATATTTCCAATTTTCTACTACCAGCTTAGAGCATTATACTAACTGGAGATGTAGCGGGAGCTAATTTCTATGACAAAAAAATCTGCCACTGTCTCGGTGCCGGGAAAAATCTTTATCTACTGAACCAATCTTCCTGAAATTTCGCATACACATAGTTAGAAGTACTGAAAAGGATATAGGGTACCTTTCATCCGCAAAAGCGTTGCTCCCGTGGGAAACTCACGCGGTCTAAGCCGCGTTTATGTAAACCCTTCCAGTATTCAGAACCTCCATACATCTGAGCTGCGGGAGCATTTAAGCGATGAAATGCCTGTTTTGATGGCTTAAATGCTACCCTGATTTCAGTTCTGTAATGAGGGAGGGATTACAGAAGCAAAATAACAATGCATATATGAAAACCCTTCCAGTATTCAGAACCCCAGTACTTCTGAGCTAGAATTAAAGATAAGGATTAAAATTTAACAGAAAATGCCCAATATGAGCTATTAGAAATTATTAGGAAACAAAAATAAATCTAATTAAGTAGTATTAAACATATGACAAAATAATTATTTATTTTTTCAAAACTTAATTATTGTTTAGATTATTTTTTGGCTAAAATTTTGCAAAAAGATAATCATATTTTTTTATTTATTGGATTACTTTTTATCCCGGAAATCTGTTGAGTTCCTATGGGATAGTCAAGAAACAAGTTAACGCAGACGAAGTCACGGGCGAAAGCTGGTAACCTATAACCTTCGTCGATAAATGGGCTAACACTGAAACATAACAGTTCTTGAGATCAGCGCTAAAAAACTTTGCAGCTTCTTAACATTATTATAAGTACACTAGCTTTCGTCCACGATTTCGTCTGCGTTAACTCGTGCTTTTATTATCCCACAGGAACATGACATTGACATGACATTTCTCCGAGATAAAAAGTATGCAATATGTCATCCTGGTAATGAACTATCTATGTTCCAAATTTTATGTAAATCTGTTAATCCGCTTTCGCATGATTGAGTAGTTACAAACATCCAAACATTCGAACTTTCGGATTTATAATATAAGAATAAGTAAACCAGCTATTGCTCGCGACTTCGCCTTCGTTAACTAATTTTTATCTCTTTTTCTTGGCACTTGCCGCTTGCGATCTGAGATCGGATGGCATATCACAGAAAACCCTACCGCGTGACAGATCGCATCTACCGCTTGCGATCTGAGGTCGGGAAGCATAGCGCAGAAAGCCCTCCCGCGTGTCAGATCACACCTACCTTTTATACTTTTTTGGGTTCTGAGTAGAGGAAGCATTTTTTATTACGAATTTTCAAATATTATACCGAAAACCATACCCGAAGTCAGTTCGTTCGTGGTTCTGAATAGCGGAATGGTTTACGGTAACTTTTTATGAATTCTTGCTTGTAAACCCTCCCGCAGCTCAGATTTTCAGAAGTTCTGAATACTGGAAGGGTTTACATATACGCGTCGAAGCCGCGAGAAAAACCTAGTTAAATATACATCGGGCTGTGTAATTTATACACGCAAACAAAGGTAATATAAGGCTGACACACTAGCTCAAATAAGCTACGCACACAATCATAAACAGTATGAGTATAACCCATACAGCTAGAAAACTATAATAACAGCTGAGGAAGCGGGATGTCAGATATGGTTTTTGCCTATATTGGTGAAGGATAGGTAATATCTTCGGTGAAGCTAATTTTTGTTTGACATTTTTGGTGTGTTTTGGTTCCATAGAATTTGTAAGCAATCTGTAAAAAAAAATGAATTTGGAGCACACTTTTATGAACGTTTTAGGGCTTCATTTGACAATCAAGTTTATATGTCTATTAAATAATGATTTTTTTTCCTATGTCTATGGTATAACCTTATGAAATTTGGCAAAGGGATGCCTGTAAGGGGCCTCTACTAGGGATAATATGGTTACATATGGTAAGTTTTATTTTCATTTAATATTAGGAAATTAAAAGTAAACATTTACTATAAACTAGCTTTTGCCCGCGGCTTCGTCCACGTGAATTTTCTACGGGAACGGGAATGAAAGTTATACTATGTTATTCTCAATACTTCTAACTATGTTTATGCGAAATTTCGGGAAGATTGGTTCAGTACGAGTAGATGAAGTGTAAAGGGGTTACAACTCACTTTCGCATTAATTGTGATCTGAGGCATTAATAATAATTATTATTTGGGATAAAGTCCCATAGGTAGTCTAAAATAACCCTTATTGACCCGTGGTTCACAAAAGTAGTTCGCCAACGTGTTCCACGGTTAACTTTCTATACCCTGGTTTTAATGAGTAAATCATGGGTAAACTACCATAACAAGTACCTAAATAAAAAAAAATAGTTCCAGATGAATTCATAGGTGGAGCTTAGTAAAAGGCGAGACCATTCAAAAAGCAAAAATGCACGGGATAGGCATTTAAAAAAAATAAAACCTAATAAAAAACATCTAAAAAGTATCAATTTTGTGATTTGTGCAACTGTCAATCTGTTATGTGATTTTTTTTCTGCCTCTGGCTGGCAATAAAAAGCTCACAATACAGGTGCAACCATTATTACAACTTGGCTTTCAATAAAACTCCATCTGTTTAGATTTTTTGAAACTGGTTTTTTTTCTTAATAATAATTAGCTGTCAGAAAAATCGCTCATTGAAATAAAATTGCAGCTTTGGTACCAAGTTTTATTGAGAAAGTGAATTACTGAAAAAATAATTTTTACCTTCGTCCAATGGCTTATTTTGTATCTTTTTTGTATAAAATTACAAGTAATAATAAGAGAACTAAGATATGTCCCATACCACCATCTATGTGATCAATTTCATCTATGTCCTGCATTATCGAAAAATTTTATGTAATTATTTTATCATATTTTTTTCCAATACTTCACAGAAATCGGCCTAGATGCCGAAGTGTCTATTTTAAAACATTTTTGATATTTTTTCACACTACATATCTATTTATAAATTAAACTCAAAAAGTAAAACATTGAAATATTTGTGGCGAACTCCCAATCAGAGAGAAAAAATCTGTCAAACTATTTGAAAATGTCAAACCATTCATTTTAGAAAAAGATAAAAATTATTGCCATACATAAAATTAAATTTTACCAAGGAAAAAATAGAAACTTCGAAAAGCATTTTAACATGGAATTAATAAGATGGAATAAATGGATGGACGTACTTATTACTTCCATGCATTTTACATATTGAGTTTATTTATAAATAGTCTGAAACAATGGCAAAAAAAAAATCTAAAATAGATATTTCAGCCTTTAGGCTGATTTCCATCACGACGTTTAACACCAACACTACCACACTGCATTAACAGTTGCCCAAGGCCTGCAGTCTTCTACTTGTTGTCGAGTCAGAATGGCTACTCAAATCAATTTGGACCAATACTTGGCCACGCTGATCGCACTGTCGTTGGCTTCGTTCAAGTCCTCCACTTTGCAGGAAGTCGGGCATTTGGGACATGACAACAGGTGGGCCACAGTTTGAACATCGCCGCATTCACACTGGTTGTTGCTAGAGAAGCCCCAGCTCGGCTTTCATTGCATCTCCCAACACCAGCCCGGAGTCTATTTAGGGTCTTCCAGACTGTCCAGGGGAGCAAAATAACCTAGAGGAGAAGGGGAGGGGCGTGCAGTGAGCTAAAGTTACATTAATAAATAGATAAATAAGAAAAGAGTCATATCTATAAGAAAAGAGTGAAGGAACACTACCTCTCTCTCTCATCCTAGTATATATTTATGTATAATTTATTTATATCCATATATATTTTTGTTATACATTGTATGTATTATACGGTCTATATGTATTATATGTATTATATTTTTCTTCTTATTATATGTGTTGTTTTTATCTGTTACTTATCTTTATTAGCTATTTTCTTTTCTTTTTTAGTACTCGTCAATCCCCTTTTTTCTTTCGCGGGTCTACTGGAAGAAATTTGTGTACCTTTGTACTTAGTTTTACTATGTTTTAAGTTTCTATGTATTTGTTGTGTACAAAAATTTATAAATAAATAAATAATAATAAAAAAACAAATAATGTATGTATATATATATATATACATTGAATATATATAGGTACTCAATGTATATTCGTCCACATATACAGTTATTTAATTGTAAGACATATGTTGTAAAGTGACGTCTTTGGAGAAAATGCAGCAGTGGAGTTTGTTGCGCCGCCTCTTCTCCACTTGCACTTTGGAGGCGGTGGTAAACTTAGCTTTAAGTAATTTTATGACGTCAACTAACTAAAAAATAAGAAATTGACGATTTATAAGTGCTATTTTTAAGCCAATATAAATAAAAATATTTGAAAGAAAAAAAAAATACTAACATCTACAAAGCGTCTTAAATTAGTGTTAAAAATATATATTTATGGTAGTTAAGCAACCAAGGCCTTGATTAGAGATATAGCTAGATTAGCGGGTGCATACCGCACTATGCGAGAGGGTATATTAGTACGAATTCTGTGATTGTATCGAACAAAGCTTCAAAAACATAGGGAAATGACACAGCTCGTGCAATTTATCGCGAAGCCAACTCACTCGCATGACCACACTATCAATCATAGAGCAGCAACAGGTTAGCTCCACGGAGTTAGTGAGACATTATTACACCAGTCTAGTGTACTGAGACTTCCTGAATATTCCTTTCGGCAACTGGAAAAGTAATCTGATGGAATGACTGGTAGACTGCTTTATATACCTAATTTAAAAATTTACTTTAGGAAAAAAAAAATACATAGTTGTACGAGTCAAAACCGTTGTACGTATTAAAAATGGAATGTATTTAACCTACTTTCGGCCTATTCTGTACTTGTAACATTTTTTTATTTTTTAGGGTTCCATACCTCAAAAGGCAAAAAACGGAACCCTTTAAAATTATTTTGTTGTGACTCTGTCTGTCAAACTTTTTTTTCTCAGGAACGCTTAAAGATATCAAGTTGAAATTAATATCAAATATTCGGATCCATAGTCCCTTTCTGCAAAAAAAATATCAAAGTTATATGTCAACGCGATCAAGAGATATTACCGTAAATGTCGCGAATTTTCACATATTTTTGCGATTTCAGGCAGCAATCAATACCTATCGAGTACTTCCCGTTATCTAAAATTATTAAATTTGGCAAAAAGCAAGATCTAACAGTGCTTATACAGGAATAAATCTGAAAATTGAAAATATGTTGTTTGAAGTCTGAAAAAAGAAACTTATTTTTGCGCTGAATTCAGTATGAATCTTAGGGATCGAACTGCAAAGTTAAATTTGTTTTTAAAACTAGTTAGTTAGAGCTTTAATGTGAGATGCTTTGCGTGTACGGAACCCTCAGTGCGCGAGTTTGACTCGCACTTGGCCGGTTTTGTTTTATATTATTTCTAATTAATTTCTAATAGTTTGTATTAGCAGTAACATAAAGTGTATTTGAATAGTATGTTGACAAATAAATATACGTTTATTATTACCTACCATATAGATTATGTATGAAAATATGTACGTTTTTTATTATTTCGCCAATAACAGTATGCAGCAATACCAACTTCCAAAGAATTCCTATATCAAAATGTCGAGATGAAAACTTTGCATGAAGTGAGAATTTTCTTTCAAAACTTCAAAACTATTTCTTGGCTCTGGATCACCACGGTTATTTTAAAAATAATATAGCCGCAGGACATATGGAACAGAAAGTAAACTATATTTCAATTGGAAGAAGGATGAGAATAAAAGATAAAAATAACCACAATAAAGATATTTTATTTTGAATTTAAAAAAACGCAACAAATTTTTCCACTTACATTATAAGTGTGATGAGAATTTAAGATAATAATAACCACATTATAGATATTTTATTTTGAATTTTAAAAACGCAGCAATTTTTCCCGCTGATATTATAAGTGCGATTTTGGATGTGAGTGGTCTCACAACTAAGGATACCGAAGACCGTGCGAAGTGGAGAAGAAAACGTAGGAAAGCGGACCCTAGGCTCCAAACGCGTACGCTGAAGATGCAACCACTTTCTTTGGAGAGTTCAGGGTCGTAAGGTCTTGGCACAAGGTCAGTCGAGAGCCCGCAATTGGAGAAAAGATACTCAGCTTCAAGGGCAGCCACCGTGGAAAAAGAGAGCGCCGACCCCAGGTGCCACGCTTATATAGGATCGCGCGGGTCCTGCATGAGGAAGCGGGCGCGGGGAAATCTCGCGGCGACGCCACTGGAAAGCACTTTAGAAAACTCAAGAAAACTTTTTAAAATTCTAGGTATTATCTGGCCCGAAAGTCTTTGAGATTTCGGGCCAGATAATACCTAGAATTTTAAAAAGTTATTAACTGGTCCGCGGGCGAGTTTTTTTTTTTGGCCACTTAATACCACATCAGAAAGCACACATGCAGATGAGAGAGTTTAGATGTGAGTTAGGATGTACGGTTGTCACTCAATCACTCAAAACTTAATATAACAAAATGTATTTGGTACATCGAAATACAACACATAATCACATAATATCTCGATGATCAGGTACATGATAGGTAGAATAAATCCTGATAGAACACATAGCATAGGGTATATAATAAAAAAAACTGCTCATAACCAGTGTATTTTAGCTTCTAAAGTTAGGTTCCCATCGGCTTCCATTCTCCTTCAACGCTGGTCTGATAGCAAAGAAAAAACGTAGAATCTGCGACTGCCTTTCTTCTCGCGCAGATCGTAAAAGTCAATAAAGGAAAGGAGGGACTTTATATTCCAAAATTCCATGGGTGAGAAGCGCTCGAGAGATTTAGATATTGTGACAGGTAGCTAGCCTATCGTCTATGAGAGGAATTCCTAGTTTAAAGCCTTCTCACTTGATTGACTTTCTTGCTTTTTGCGATCTGCGCGGGAAGATAGGCAGCCGGCAGATTCTATGTTTTTACTTTGCTATCAGACCAGCGAGCGTGGAAGTAGATTGGAAGCTGGTGGGAACCGTTTTTTAGGAGTTGAAATAATTCACTAAACTGAATTACTTTGTAAGCTAAAATGTGTCATTCCAGCACTAAAAAAAGAAATCATACGAGTTTACTTAGCTCATAATAAGCACAAGTCGTAAGTGCCGACATACCATAAGGTACCTTTTCCCGTAGATTGACACTAAATACACGTATTATGAGCAGCCCGTGTTTATTTTTTTGTATTCTAACAGGAAAAAGCAGATAAATTGCTCACTCGAACACACATACAAACAAGTCTAATTGATATACATTGAATTGCAAACGATGCCAAATAAATTTCTAAATATTTACCTAAAATTACGTCGGTATTCATATTGGTCAAGTGCGTGTTGGGCCACGCGCAATTAAGGGTTCCGAATGTACATCCAGTAGAAATGCGGACACATGAACATATATTTACTTCCATTTTTATATACTTAACTAATGAAAAAAACAGAAAAAAATAACCTAAGTAAATACCATCATATAGAATAAAAAATTTTCCTACGAATATTTTTCATACTAAAATCAATTTTGTAAGTTTATCGTCTATTACTAATTAACGCGTAAAGTCTACATAGCCGTGATAATTTTCCCTTTAAATTCATTATATTTGCTGGTTATTATAATTTGTTTCATGTACCCACCCTCCACCATTTTCCTGTTCGAGGGGACACTTGACTCTAACAAAATTTATCACTTTAAAGTTAAATATTTCGCACACGGATCCCTAAATCAAAAAATGTTCTTCAGACACTCATAATATTTTTAAAAGACCTATCAAATGATACCCCACACGATGGTATAATCGAGAAAAAAAAATCATCCCCAATTTAGGTGTAGGGGAGGACGGCCTCCTAAAAAATAATATTTTTCCTAATTTTATTCTACAGTTCGGTCTGCGTAATAAATATGTACCTATATCTCTACCAAATTACAGCTTTCTAGTACTAGTAGTCTCTGAGATTAGCCGCAGACAGACGGACGGACAGACGGACGGACGCACGGACGGACGGTCGGACAGACATGACGAAACTATAAGGGTTCCTTGTTTACTTCGGAACCCTAAAAAAGGCAAATAAAAATGTGCTACGCGCGAGCCGGCTCACGTATTACGGGTTCACTACTTATTAATATAAATGCTATGTACAGTAAGGTATCTCCACCTGTACATAGCATTTATATTATTTATATTTATAAACCTGACCCCCTATCTCACTGAATCCTAATCTCAGGGGGGATATAAATAAATCTTTCTCTGCATCTAACTGTGTCTAATCAATGTCTGTGAATGAAACAAAAATTTCATAAAATCCGTCGGATACCACCAAAATTCGGAACACTTTTTCACAGAATTCCGATTACGTTTTTATTATTTAATAAATACCTAAGGCGTACGTTATGTGTGAAAATATGGTTTCGATTGTTTAAAAGATTTTTGGAACTGTTACAGATCATCTTGACGGACATAAATGTCCCAATAAAACTCTCTGGATACGAAACCCTAAAATCCAATTATAAATATTAAAAAAAAATTCGAACATGATTAGATTGGAAGCCAATTATCTGGCTAAACCATCCACAACGACCCTCTGGTTTGGTTTTAACTGTGGTTTAATTTGTGCCCTGTAACTGACCGACTTCTTTTTTCAGTCGTCATAATAAAGGGTTGGCCCAATTAGGGTAATGGATGGCCCAAGTTTGGCGACTCAGATGCTTAGTAGGAGTAAGTAAGTTACGAACTTTAAGCGTTTTTGTGGAGCTGGATATAGTGTTCACGTCAAAGTGACGTTACGTCAGCCTCCCCACTACTTCGTTATAAAACGGGCCGTTGCACCGGAGTATGATCGGATACGTCGAGTTGTGCGGACAGCTGCTGAGTGCACGGACTAATGGCACTCTGCTCAAACTTCTATCTACATATTATGAAAGTGTGTAAAGGTTATTTAATATATACGGTGGAACATCAGTAAATTGGTTGTGATGTACATTGCGTGCAGAGGCGGGGCGCGCAACATAGCCATATGCCACTACACTGTTTCTCTTATGTATGTATTGACAAACTTATGTCATTGTTGTCGTAAATATAAGTCTTTTTAGAGTGGCTTGGCAGTAAAATTGACTCGCATGCCGTGACGAAAAATAGTATAAAGTGTCGTACCACAATGCTTATTTGTATTAGATCTGCCGGGCGTCCCATGACACCTTTTTTACACGACTGACCAAAAAAGGAGTGTTATGTTTTCTCAGGGTTCATGTTGTATGTATGTAAGTTTTTTATTCCACCATAAGTCCTGAACGGCTTAACAGATTTTGATGTGAGTGACAATACCTATTGTTAGATTCCTTGCATTCTTTTAAGTGACATAGGCTATATGTAAGTTGTCAGTCATGTTTTTTATTTTTCAATAATTAGCTTGTTTCAGTATGTGTTAAGGTCATCTGAAAATATCTAAAACATATTAACATCTACAGCTATCTAGCGGCAATGTAATATGGCTGCCGCTAATAAACTGAATTGTCAACAGATTCAATGGTATAAAGTATCTACTAATAAACCATACAACGTTAGTTGCCCAATTTTTCAATTTTCAATCTACTAATTATCTTCTGTATCTACCGAAAATAAATCTTAGTTTTTGTCACTTTCAACGGCGAATCCATAACTTTTTTTTCTGGGAGGGGGGCACAAGGACCGTGGCGGACTATGCATGTTGGGGGGGGGTGCAACAACAAATCTACATCCGTCCTGATGCTGTTTTCGCAAAAGGACCAGATTTGCAAAAAAAACAAGAAATCCAGATGGGCAGAAAAAATTCTGTTAATTCTCTATTTGATACTAGCCGCGCCCTGGGGTTTCGCTCCCGTAGGTATTTTAAGATAAAAATTACCCCATGTGCGACGTGCCCCCGTTACTTTGCTCTAATTTCCGTTGCTCTAGCTCTTTTTTCTAATTCATTCAATTTTTCAGAAAAAAATTAATCATCCGCTAGCAAATACAACTCGCTATCGCATTTAACTTAAACCCTTCTTAGAAACGTAATAATGGCTGACATCGCGGAACTGTCAGTAGCTTGTTTCCAGCGGAGACCGGTCGGAACCCGCCCAAACCAGTTACATCTGGATTTAACCGGAACGACCGAGAACGATATCGTTAAATCGAGAAATTCGAAGGATCGATCCTTTAATTGTGGTTAGAAACATTTTGATTGGTTACTGAGACCGTTTTATTGCTTTGATTTGAGTTTTGACAAGTTGGTCATTCTAATTTTCACGATCCTATTAATATTTTACGGGCGGGTTGAGGACTTATGACCGAAAGACATTTGTTGAAAATCTACTTCTGCGCATTGAGTCTGATAAGTAAATGATCCATCGGTTCTACAACTACAACCCACTTTATTTGCTATTTGGTCTTAGGCCATTAGAACAAGGAATACTTATTTAATACTTTATATAGGTACCTACTAAAGCTCTTGTATACTTAAAAAATGCAGTTTCAGGAAAATGTAGATCAATTTTAGTGTTAAGTTTAAGTTAAGGCAAAAGGTAGGTAACTGGAGATTATCCGGCTAAACTAAGGTATATTTTCGAGGAAACCTAAGTCTCCTTGAAAATATACCTAAGTTTAGCCCGCTAGGGCGAACTAGGGAAACTTAAGTTCAGTGTCTCACTCTGAACTTAAGTATTTCTAGTTGCTAATGATAGATAAAAAGTTGAAAGTAAACATTTTATTGAACCTCGGAAATTCCAAAAAAAAATTTAAAAATTAAATTAATTAAAATTAAATTAATTACATTTAGCAGTAACATTGAAATTAATTTTAGTGTGAATAATTTAACTCATGAGAAAAAACATTTTTTTTTTGTGGTATCTTCAATAACGGAAATTTTTGGGAACAAAAATGTTGAGTTCTTGTCTCAAAAATAATGGCGTCAACAAAAAATTGACCTTTTCCTCAAAATAAAATGCAAGACATTTTAGTGGTACGAAAATGTACAAGGTTTGTATAAATAAACTCTTTGTTAAGGCCTTTTAATTGCACGGCAGACAAAAGGACGGAGGGTTTTACTATAGATTTATATTAGACTAGATATCACATCTTCACAAAATACTATACCGAATAAACATTCACAGTGTGTAATTTTTTCCATTCCATTTTTTCCTACGATGAACAAAATATGGCCAACTAGCTTTTGCCCGCGGCTTCGCCCGCGTGAATTTCCCACGGGAACAGTGCTTTTTCCCGGGATAAAAAGTAGCCTATGTGCTATTCCAGGTCATTATCTACCTCTGTACCAAATTTCATCGAAATCCGTCCAGTAGATTTTGCGTGATTGAGTAACAAACATCCTCACAAACTCACAAACTCACAAATTCACAAACTCACAAACTCACATCCAAACTTTCGCATTTATAATATTAGTATGGAAGTATGGATTGATGTGGCAAATTGTCGAACTTTTACAATTTATTTATTTAACTTTTAAAAAAAAGTAAAAGGCGGACTTAAAGCCTAGGGCTTTTTCTACCAGTCAACTGGGTGATGTAGAAAAAGTAACGTGTAGCAGGATTACAAAAAAGAATTAACATAAATACGGTGAACGTAATTCATAATATTCCATTACTAAAATGTTAAAAATAAAAATACAGATGTCTCAATTTATTGATGTAAAACATCTATTGGCGCAACCTCATAGTGCCGTGATAGAAAATATCAGGAGTATCGTGCCATGATGTTTGCTTATTTGTTTTAAATCTGCCAGGCGTCCCGTTTAAATTTAAATCAAACAAATTTGACAAAGAGTGACGCGATATAGCCTTAGATCGAAAGTCTTGGAAGACGGAAAGAGAGGCCTTTGCCCAGTACTAGTAAATTGATGGCTTTTAAATGAAATAAAAAAAATAATAATAATAAATAGGCGGCCCGTGATAGCTAACAAAAAGTTAGCCATCACGGGCCGTCTATTTATTATTTCTCAAATTAAAACTTAAAATTTTGTATGAAATTTTAAGGTACCTTTTATCAAAAAGTATGGGTCCTCTAATTTATAGATCTGTTGATAAGATTACATGATTATACGCGCGGCAAGTGGTATAGCGGTATCTAGCCTAAAATACATCTGTCATTTTTATTTGTAACAATGTAATATAAGGCAAAAAGAGAAAAAACTTAAAGGGTTTTAAAAATAAAGGGAGGAGGGTAGAGGTGTTGTAAAAAAATGTTTTGCTTCAAAAGACTGTTTTCGTGTCTTTTGTATGAACGTTACTCAAATAAGTATGTTGCCTGGGAACATCAATGATTAATTACACTAGTTTACAATTTTTTTATTTTTTTTCGTACCCTCAAAGCTACTTGGTTTTTTTGATAGATCTATATGTGTGGAATATCGGGCTAATTATAAATTTCCGCTATCACGTAAGATTTGAGAAAAAAAATGTGTCAAAAATTCAAAAAAATATTTTTCGCTAATATTTTGAGACAGTATTAAAATAAGTAGTTTTAAAAATTTTAACATGTTTTATAGCCATACAAGGACTATAACCATAAAATGTATGGAGAAATTAACACAACTTTCAAAAAATGTTTTTGCGGGAAATAAAAATTGTAAAATTTAAAATTGAATTGCTTTATATTATTAAAGAGTGTTATAATGTTTACAGCTATAAAACATGTAAATTTTTTTAGAACTACTTATTTTAATACTGTCTCAAAATATTAGTGAAATATATTTTTTTGAATTTTTGACACATTTTTTTTCGCAAATCTTACGTGATGGGGGAAATTTATAATCAGACCTATATTTCACATATATAGATATATCAAAAAAACCTAGTAGCTTTGAGTGTACACAAATTGTGTAAACTAGTGTTATTATAGATCAAGATCTATGATTAATAATGATTAATTATTATAGATCTTGATCTATAATAATTAATCATTGATTTTCCCACGAAAATCTATGGGGAAAATGATAAAAAATATAAAGTATGGAACTAATAAATCATAGATAAGTATCCTACTTTGAATATTATATCTCTAGAAGGAGCGCGGCAATGCAATTTACGTCCAAAAATATATCCGCTAACTGTAAGCCTATAACTCGCGATCCGCCGCTCAGTATCCAATTTGCGGCTAAGCGATACGTACGTTTCGTCACTGATTTTCGGAAGTGAAATAGTGCGTTAAAATGTCGAGCTGCATGATAAAAGTTTGCCGAAATTATAAAGGACGTCGAAAAACAACCCATAAAGCCAGCTACCACCAGTAAGTAATCCAAATTCTATTATATTTAAAGCAAATATTTCGTCTAAAAAATCAAACAGTTTACAAACGCGATTTTGACAGATTTTTAATGTTGCCAGTATTTTGTTTGCAAAATATTAGGGGAAATATAAGCTGAAATTTGGGAGACATCTGTGCATGTGCGATTTTTTTTATTGTACAATTCAATCATATACAGGGTGTTAGGGTAAACACTCTTATCCTTAAAACCAGAGGTTCAGTATCATGAGTGGAGTTCAAAACCGATGAAAAAAAATAATGTTTTTTTTTATCAATTTTCGGAAAAAAATCCATATAATTGCACCCTACACACATAGCAAGATTAAAAATGGCGCGTGCCTTGTTGCTAAGCAACCCGGCGGCGCGGGCGGCGGTGCTTTTGATGCGGCGCCTTTGAAGTGGCGCCGTTGTCGTTGCAATCCGCGAATTGTGTTTTAGTGTGTTGGATGGAAATGACGATGTCTTACACAAACCAACTGTTGACGAAAATGGTACGGCTTTAGTACTACGGCTTAGTATCTCCACTTGTGTTATGTTATGTCCGACTTAGAACTAATTAAGTGCTACTTAAAAGCAAACCCAAATACCACGGCAATTAACTAAGTATACTTAGTTCGCAATACTACATACTGTCAAATCTTACGCTTGATAATGTTTTCTCCACTTTAGTGACCTTCTATTATTTATATTAAAGGTTATTCAGTAATAAAAATCAAATATAAATTTGTAAATAATACACCACCTTTTATTTTTACCCATTTTTAATTAGAGGCTGGTAACCCTACGCACGCACACAGACACAGATTCTGCGAGTGTAAGACAGTGTAATGACGTTTGCTTGTGTGCGTCGCGTGCACTCGAGGATAAAAAAGTTGGCCTGTTTTTTGTCAGCCGATTACAAGGCGTGACTATATCTAGAGAGTAAATAATCAAAGGTATCCTACTAATATTATAAATGCGAAAGTTTGGATGTGAGTTTGTGAGGATGTTTGTTACTCAATCACGCAAAATCTACTGAACGGATTTCGATGAAATTTGGTATGGTAGAAAAATACCGGAAATAGCACATAGGGTACTTTTTATCCCGAAATTCCTACGGGAGCGAAGCCCCGGGGCGCAACTAGTATACCATAGCGTAGCGGTGGTGGCCCAGTGGTAGAGCGCCCGCCTGTGGCTGCAAAGGTCCCAGGTTCGAATCCTGCCCGTGCTACATAAGTTTGTATACCAATCTGACTCATGTACCTACATCCGTATTCATCGACCACCTTCCTTCCGGTGAAGGAAAACATCGTGAGGAAACCTGCACTCTGGTTGATGATTATCAGCTAGTGTGTGAAATGGAGAAGGCATTGGCAAACCACTTCATTAAAATTGCCAAGAGAGTCGTTGTATGTGTTTCATTCCATATAATGACCACGACCCACAGTCAAGGTAAAATACGGCTAAAGATTTATAACGTCGATGGAATATAGCTATTTTAACAACGAAATACGCTATTGAATGTCACAAAAATTTTCTTTATTTGTTCTACTATCTTTAGGCATCCTAACTAATATTATAAAAGTGAAAGTGAGTTTGTTTGTTACCTCTTCAAGCTTTATCTACTGTACCAATCTTTCTGAAATTTGGCATACACATAGTTAGAAGTACGGAGAAGGACATAGGGTACCTTTTATCCCGGGAAAAGGCATGGTTCCCGTGGGAAATTCACGCAGGCGAAGCCGCGGGCGAAAGCTAGTCCTTTATATAGTAGCCAGCATTATTTCTAATTTATCTAACATCTTCCAAACGCTGACGTGAAAGCCAATGATTTTGCTGCCATATTTACTTTACCTCGGCCCTTGAATTATTTACATTAACCCCCTCCTACTGCTCTTTGACCCGGGCTCCATTAGAGGAATCAATCAAATTTAGTGTACCAACCAAGTTAGTCACAACTTTGCTAATATAATAAAACTTTTTTCCAAAAAAATGAACCGACTTCTATCATAAAACTTAAAATCATGAAATAACAAAAAGAAAAATGTATTGGCATGCTACCTACTGAATGAGGTGAAGTCGGTGCCAAGTGCAGGAGGAAGGGTGTTATGTAATTGTTTAGCTAGGCATTTCATATATCTCTCTCTCAGCCGAAAGACGTCCACTGCTGGACAAAGGCCTCCCCAAGGATTTCCATAACGACCGGTCCTGCGCTGCCCGCATCCATGCGCATCCCGCGACCTTCACCAGGTCGTCGGTCCACCGAGTGGGAGGCCTGCCAACACTACGTTTTCCGGTTCGTGGTCGCCACTCGAGAACTTTTCTGCCCCAACGGCTATCTGTTCTACGAGCTATGTGCCCCGCCCACTGCCACTTAAGTTTCGCGATTCTGCGGGCTATGTCGGTTACTTTAGTTCTCCTACGGATCTCCTCATTTCTGATTCGATCACGCAGAGAAACTCCGAGCATAGCGCGCTCCATCGCCCTTTGGGTGACCTTGAGCCTTCTTATGAGGCCCATAGTAAGCGACCACGTCTCTGTTCCGTATGTCATTACTGGCAACACACACTGGTCAAAGACCTTAGTCTTGAGACACTGCGGTATTTTGGACGAGAAGATATCGCGAAGCTTCCCGAACGCTGCCCAGCCGAGTTGGATTCGACGGTTGACCTCTTTCTCGAAGTTGGACTTACCTAACTGAACTGTTTGTCCCAAGTATAGATAATTGTCAACAACTTCGAGTGTAGAGTCTCCAACCTTCAGAGGAGTGGGTGCGACACGGATATTAAACATAATTTTCGTCTTGTCCATGTTCATTTTTAGACCCACTTGTTGAGAGGCTCTACAGAGGCCATCGAGCATTGTGCCTAGGTCTTCCAAGGTCTCAGCCATGACTACGATATCGTCAGCGAATCGAAGGTGAGTGAGGTACTCGCCGTTGATATTGATGCCGAGTCCGCTCCAGTCCAGAAGCTTGAAAACATCTTCCAGGGCGGCGGTGAACAGTTTCGGAGATATCACGTCTCCCTGTCTCACCCCTCGCTGCAACTGGATAGGTTTGGAGCCTTGATCCTGGAGACGGACCGACATGGTGGCGTTTTCGTACAAACACTTCAGCGCTTCGATATATCGATAGTCAATTTGGCACCGTTGGAGAGACTGTAGCACAGCCCAGGTCTCGATCGAATCGAAGGCTTTCTCGTAGTCCACAAACGCCAAGCATAATGGCTGATTATACTCCTCAGTCTTCTGTATAATCTGCCGCAGCGTATGTATGTGGTCTACGGTACTAAAGCCTTTTCGGAAACCGGCTTGTTCGGGAGGCTGGAAGTCGTCAAACCTGCGAGCGAGACGATTCGTAATGACTCTCGAAAACAGTTTGTAGACATGGCTCAGAAGTGAGATAGGCCTATAATTCTTCAATAGGGTTTTGTCACCTTTTTTGAAGAAAAGTACCACCACACTTCTGTGCCATGCCGTAGGCGTTTGTCCCTCGAGTATGACGGAATCAAATAGCTTCTGAAGAGCTCTTAATACCGGCGTTCCACCTGCTTTCAGAAGCTCAGCCGTGATTCCATTTCATATATATGTATACACGATTCTAATGTAAATTTAGATTATTTAATTTTTTCGGCACCGACTTCACCTCATTCAGTAGGTAGCATGCCAATACATTTTTCTTTTTTGTTATTTCATGATTTTAAGTTTTATGATAGAAGTCGGTTCATTTTTTTGGAAAAAAAGTTTTATTTCATCATTTTTAGTGCTTCTACACTTATTTTCTTTACTAAAAACTAGGCATTTTATATATATGTATACACGATTCTAATGTAAATTTGGATTATTTAATTGTATCGGCACCGACTTCACCTCATTCAGTAGGTAGAATGCCAATACATTTTTCTTTATTGTTATTTCATGATTTTAAGTTTTATGATGGAAGTCGGTTCATTTTTTTTGGAAAAAAAGTTTTATTTTATCGTTTTTAGTGCTTCTACACTTATTTTCTTTAATAAAAACTTAAACTTTTCTTCTGGCCGAAAATAAAGAATTAAGAATTCGAAACTTTTTACGAGTATGTCAGTCTGATTTGAAATGTCAGAACATGTCAAATTGTCTATTATTTTTGGCACATAAATAGACCAAGAGCCCGCGACGACCAAACCCTCCTTTTTAAAAAAATGCGGAATGTTTCTCTGCGTGGTATATACGGGTAAAAATATTAGCGACTAGGTATGAAGTTTGGATCTTAGTTGTTTATGCAGGTAATATGGCTAGCAAGGATGAAGTTTATAGGTATAAAAAGCACCATTGGGGCCTCCCAAAGTAATATTAAATTAAGCTTTTTTAATAAAACAAATATAACTATAATTTAGTAAAGTAACAATGTCTGGCAGGGGTTTATATCTGCACCAATTGCCTGGTAATGGATGGCGTGATTTCTAATATTATTCGGAATAAAATCTTTAAATAACTTTACTTTTGAGGAAATTGAGCTACCACTTTATATGCTATTGCTACAAATTATCTGCCTAAGTAATCTTATCCAACTTATATAGTCGCTAATCGCTATTCCTATGTTGGGGACATACACAGAAAATCTTGAGTTTTAATAAAATAAGGAAGGGCATGCTGTCGCGGGCTTTTACTCTATAATGCAATGTTGATATTTTTATTATTTGTTAGGTATCTTTAAAATTACCGAACAGATTCGGACGTGGTTAAAATGGGACCAACTTGGGAATAAACCCTATCGAATAAAAAAACAATTTTGGAAAACAGTCCACAATTGGCGGAGAAATCGGCGAACATACATAAAAAAAAAACATACATACATCGAAACATATAACCTCCTCCTTTTTTGGGAAGTCGGTTGAAAAGATCAAACATGCGAGGGAAACTCGTCCTATGTAAAGGATTTTAAAGGTTTTCCAATTTGGGTAGTTTTGGCTGAAAATATTTTAGTAACAAATGTTGGAATTCGATGAAAAATCACCCAAGGTGAAAAAGAGACAAAGAACTATGTATCCTCTGTCCCACTCGCGAGGTTCGAGATAAGTCAATGATCAATAAATCAAACCTCAAAGACATTGTACACGCTATCTCGCAAGAATACCAGATTTATACGTAATTGAATTATGCTTGTTAGTCGCACCGTACGTCAAAACTTTAGATGCGGCATGTTTTGGGTCTTGCTTGACACACCACCACTTTCGCATAAATATCAACGTAAAAATTTGGTCGCAGTTCCGTGAAAAGATAAGGTCATTTTCGCACAACGTCATTTTCTAAAAACACACACGTGTCATTTTCTTCGCGTTTCGCACACGTCATTTTCGTAGAATGTCATTTCTATAGGTATTAAAAAAAAACTTGAATGACAATTTGTGGAAATGACATTGTGTGTGTCCGAAAGTAATATTCAAGTAACAATGTGACCAAATTTGTACGATAACTTTTTTGCGAAAGTGACTTTCTGTGTTTTGACCTGTTTTTGAGATTCCTAGAAGCTTATTCCTTCCAAGAAGCTTCTTGAAATACATTGATAATTAACGACTTCGCTTTTATGCAAACTTCGGTAGTGATTTCGTTGAAAGAGATGGAATTTTAACAGAATACGGATTCATAAAAATTACAGATTCATTATTCGCACATTAACGAGTGAAAAATATATCATTAACTTTGCATTACCATTGTGATGCAAGCACAGCATAGAATATCACTAACTACTCAAAGTTAAAACTAGTAGCTGCTTACCTATCGATAAGGTCGATTTTTACGAAATGAAAATGTTTTAGTATGTAACGCGGCGACGCGTTCATCCTCTTTGGATCCATTTATGCGTGCGCTGGCACATACATACTTATTTCACCTGTCATAAATTTTAAACTGGATTCATACACATTCGATTCTGCATTTTGATATCATTCTTGACTCAGTTTATGTAAATCACTTATCGTCTAATATTGTAAAGATAAATAATATATCTAAAATATATTTAATATATATAAAACAACATAGACCCGTCCAGGGTAAGTTTTATTGGTTCTTTCAGAAGTGATTCTAAATTTATAGTGAAGTGTGTTATCTTTTCTAACCGTTATTTATATTTGTTTTAGGTCTTATGTTTACCAATAAATTATATATTTTATCAACGACCCTGAAGATTATTATTATTTGGAGCTCACGCTCCAAGTATAATGAAACTATGCTACAAAGTGCGTCAAAATACAGGCTACCGGCTACATACACAATCAGGCGTAACCAGAGAATCTCTGGTTACGCTCTGGCAGAGATGAGTTTACGCCTGGAAGAAACGTTTTCCGCCGATTTACGTCAGTCAAAAACCTTTTATTCCCGGGCATAAAGCCATCTCTGGGAGTAACAAACCAGATATCAAAGTGAAAGAGAGATAGGTGAGGAAATTTCTGAAATAGCAGACTCTCTGGTTCAGGATCTCTCTTTTTAATCGTATTTATATATAGGGTCGTGGTCATTATAAGGAATGAAACACACACAACGACTCTCTTGGCAATTTTAATGGAGTGATTTGCCATCGCCTTCTCCATTTCAGACACTAGCTGATAATCATCAACCAGAGTGCAGGTTTCCTCACGATGTTTTCCTTTACCGGAAGCAAGTGGTGGTCGATGAAAGTTTTCAACTCTTTCGACAACTAACATGAGTCAGATTGGTATACAAACTCATGTAGCCCGGGCAGGATTCGAACCTGGGATTTTGCATCCAATGCGGGCGCCTACCACTCGGCCACCACCGCTTCAGGATAATGAAACTTATTAAGAGAGAAGGTAAAACTTTATACGTTTGTTAGTAGTAGTAATGAGTAGTTGTCTAGTACCATATAAAGATCGTCATAGGAATAACTATTGATAAAATGCCTTATCTACAATTATTAGCATCATTTTCCTCAAAGTCAGCATTCCCCAGGGTTTCTCCCAGCATTATTGACGCTTGAAATGAGCTAACCTGGCATTTCTGATGCATGTGGTGTAGTTTGTAAACAAAGCTTCCATTGAACTTTCATTAAATCTAGCGAGATATTTAGTGACATCTTTTTTGTTTAAAGGGCGAATGTAACAAGTCTCTATAATAGCGAACTTCTTCGAAATCATTATTATACCTGTTTATATTTTTAATAGATATATACGGACAAGTCACACAGATTGAGTTAGCCCTAAAGTAAGTTCGAGACTTGTGTTATGGGATGCTAATTCAACGATACTATATTTTATAACAAATACATATAAAGATAAACATCCAAGAACCAGGTCAATCTGAAAAAGATCATTTTCCATCTTGACCCGACCGGGGATCAGTCCGGCGTGATGACCGTTGGGCCACGGAGGTCACGGACTCTTCTACCATCTTAAAAAAAAAAAAAAACTTTTTTATTTATTTATTAATTTTTGTACACAAAAAATACATAGATAGGAAATTTAAAACATAATTTAGTACAAAGGTACTCTCTCTCTCAACCGAAAGACGTCCACTGCTGGACAAAGGCCTCCCCCAAGGATTTCCATAACGACCGGTCCTGCGCTGCCCGTATCCATGCGGGTACAAAGGTACAAAGGTACTACTTTTTTTTTATCTTTTCATCCTCTCTTTATTTTTCGTCCCTTTCGGTTTCTATTTAGGGCCTTTCTTGAGATTGAGATGATTTTCGACCTATAAAATATAACACTGTGTCAAACTAACTAGATACCACGAGATATATAAATACACAGTCGGTCACTGTGTCCTAAAACTAACAAAATAATCACAGATAATGTATTCAAGGTTCTAGAGCGCTGCGACGCCATCCGTCACCGACCGACGTAGATAAATTGTAAGCGCGCTCTAGATTAATAGTTGTAGGCTGTAGAACCCTATTTTTGAACGTGTGACATACCGGCGAAAACGAAAAACATAAAAGCCGAATTTTTGAAATCACTCGTCTAGCAATGTTGCCAGTGATATCAAAATAATACGAGAAAAAATATTGCTTCATTCTACGCAACGAAAAACCGAATCTATAACGAATCGTTTAAAAAATGTGAGCAAATTTTCAATCAAAGAGAACGTAAGCATTAAACGTAACGCAAAAATAAAAATTCTAATAGACTCCATCTATATCCGTATCCGGTTGTCTATGTCATTCAAGATTTTGACTTAAAAATCGTTTGACTACCAAATCATACGAAAACGAGTGGTCTAGACCACTCGTTGCGAATTATTCGACATAGACAATACAAAAATACGGAATAATTGATATCGAATGATTTTTCATTCACACTTTTTTGGTGAGTCACACTTTCAAAAATAGGGCCCATAGACTCGAGTTAAGTCGCATGTTCACATTGACATGTATAAAAGCGTTGAGAATATGGAATTGGACAACCCGTTCATTTGATACGTCTTTGAAAAATCTCTTATTATCAGAATCATTGCATCAGTGAAAGAATAATTAGACGTAAGTGCATTGCTTTATTTTGTCCTATGCGTCATAGTTTTAAAACTCTGTGCGTATGTCCACAAAAATTCTAATCCTTCTAATAATACAAATGTGAAATTTTAAATGCGAATTTATGAGTTGTATGTTTTTCGCTCAATCACGCAAAATCAACTGGACGGATTTTTTATGAAATTTGCTACCAGGGTGGAAACTTATTACTTTTATATCGAACTTACTTACTACTTATTATATCGAGTGAACTTTTTATACCGGAATTCCCACTGGAGCGAAGCCCCGGGTCGCAGCTCATATAAAATCATTTAAATCCCTTCTTTACCTGCAGACTTCCCTTATCCGCTGATAAGATTACATGATCAAATCTGGACACCCTATCAGAATGAAGGCAAACCCGATTTCATTATGTTATCCGATTTGAATAGGAATTTGGTATTTTCACCTTTTTTGTATTTTGGGATTCGATTCATTACTTCCACTTGTAGACTCAGATTCGAATATCATCAAGTAGGTAATTTATTAGTTCATAGTTCATAGTCATTTATTCACAAACAATGGATATTGTGTCGGAAATACATAAAATACAACATAATTAACAATTTAAAATGATACAATTAACAATTTGATATTAAATTTAAAAATTATTAGAAGAATAAAATTAATTGAATATTTAAATTAGATTGCATAATTATTAAAGTCAAAAATTCGTCCACACTGTAGTAACATTTTTCCAATAAGAAATATTGTAATGTGGCTTTAAAAACCTTAAGGTTTGGTATACATTTAAAATCCACCGGTAAGTTATTAAATAATCTTACTGCCTGATATTTCGCGGAATGCCTCACAATATTTAGACTACCTAGGCATAATATTTAAAACACTAGCCTTTGCCCGCGACCTTCGTCCGCGTGTAATTTTCTATTGTTAATAACTCAGGTCCTAAGTGACGTATCAAAATGAAACCTATGCCAGATTTTATGTTAGACCTTTGACAACACAACAGTGAAAACGGTATCAAATTTGGTCTAGTAGTTTTTACGTGGGAAATTCACGCGGGCGAAGCCGCGGACAAAAGCTAGTCCTAACTAATATTATAAATGCGAAAGTGAGTTTGTTTATTTGTTACCTCTTCACGCTTTATCTACTGAACCAATCTTTTGCATACACATAGCTGGAAGTACGGAAAAGGACATGGGGTACCTTTCATCCCGGGAAAAAGTACTGTTCCCGTGGGAAATTCACGCAGGCGAAGCCGCGGGCAAAAGGTAGTTTATAATAAATGCACGGAAGTAATCATTTAATAAATTTAAACTGTCATCTATGAATCTTCTTTCGAAGCATTGAGGAGAACGAGGTAATAAATTTTTGGTCACCCATCAAAATCACTGTTGCAAAAGTTGCTTAACTGCCACTACCGTATCATCCAATTTTGTATATAAATAAAGCTACATAATGTATAGTTTTAGTTCATTTGGCGCATTCAGATGCAAAATATGAAACACACACGGTGCTCCAATTAAAATGGCGGCAAGTGTTTGTTATGTACGCACATACGTGCACCATTGCCATTGCAGTTGCATGTAAACATATTACTATCTAGCAGGGATGTGGCGTATGTATGTTTATATGTAAGTTTTAGGGTTATCGACTTCAATTCAGTCCTAAAGTACTCTCATATATTCAATTCAGTATAATTAGTTTTCATCGACCACCACTTGCGTCAGGTGAAAGAAAACATTGTGAGGAAACCTGAACTCTGGTTGATGATTTTCAACTAGTATGTGACATGGAGAAGGCAAACCACTCCATTAAAAATTGCCAAGATAGTCGTTGTGTGTGTTTCATTCCATATAATGACCACGACCCTCAGTCATGAGGAATACGACTGAAGAGAGAGAGAGAATCGCTAAAGGACTATGGGCGGAATCGTCCCCACCCACCAACAGAAATGAAACATAGGTCAATCGACATATCTTGGCAAGCTGATATTTTTTTACTATGGGATCGTTGCCCAAATGCATGGGGTATTTATGGTATCGAACGTTTTACAAATAATATATCCTATACATTTTTATATGGAGCCCAAATATTTTTACACAATGTTGTTTTTTTAAATTAACCCCACTGATTTATGAAAGAAATAGGATTTTAATGAAATAGTAGATACTTTAGGAACTCTTTGGCATCAGTTTTTGTGTTGGTAGATCCCATACATAAGGAGTCCAATTATTTTACAAAACATTATTTTTAATTTATTCCATTAACCCCACTGATTAATGAAAAAAAAGCATTTTAATGAAATAATAGACATTTTAGGAACACTTTGACATCAGTCCCATTTGTGTTGGTGGGTGGGGACGGAGCCCATCCATTGGTGCCCTATGTCCTTTTTTAGCAAAGTTGAACATGTCTTAAGAAATCTGGAGGCCCTCCAAAGAGCCGACTGGCAGGTAGTGGCGCAGAACAGGAAGGAGTGGAAGCTTCTGGTATCGGAGGCCAAGATCCTCTTTGGGTCGTCGAATGAATGAATGAATGAATGAATGAATGTTTATTTGCAGTAAAAGTGGTACAAGAAAATAAAGTTGTTAAATAATATGTGTGAATCTCACTTTTAACCTATCCATCTTTATTCGAGCCATCGAAGTAAGTAAATAATAAGCATGTCTGTACCTGGGATGAATATTATGATGATGAGTATGCAGTTTTAGTTAAGACTGAGGATGATTTGTCTTCGTAATTATAGAGGGTTAAGTGGAAACTAAAATTTAGCAGAATAATTAAATCAACTCTCGTCCCTCAAGGGTCGAAAAGAAACTAAAGTTGGGGATCGAGTAGACACTTTATTTTTTTGAGGTCCGAGTTTCGAGAGTGGATTAAACGTGTACGTATCACACTGGCACCAAACACACGAGCAGCATTTTGCTGTCGACCACCCAACTGCATGCTGCCGACGCAGCAAACTGCGTGCAGCCGACGCAGCAAACTGCAGCAGTCGACTCACTACCAATATTATAAAAAGGAAGTATTTGTAAGTTTGTGAGTTTGTTTGTAGGGAGTAATGTTCTAATTATTTCACCAATTGAAAGCTACATTACAACGGCATAGGCTACAATTTATGTATACCTCCCGAGCAAAACCGGGGCGGGGCGCTAACTTTTATTTAAAAAAACTGAGACCCCACCCTTACCAGAGCTCTGAAGATTAAGTGACAATAAACTGTAACGTTCAGGTAATACGCAAGAATTATGTCTTAATAAAAACACGCTCTAATTCTTGTCCTCCCCTTGTTACACAAAACAGACCTCTATTAATTTGACAGGATATATCATAAATCTGAATGATTGTTATCGTTTTTTCCGCTCACTAGTTGGCGCCACTGGCGAGGTCTGTCAGATGGTACAAGCTGTCATTTGAATTTGACAACTGATGACAGTATTTAATTGATTGATTGACTGACGCCAGTCGCAAAGAAAAAATACACTGCGCGAAAAGAAGCGACATTTAAGCATGTGTACCGTAAAATCGCTTATGGTTATGTGGTGGTGACTGGACGTGTGCGGGGGTGTTCAGGGGGTGCGGGACGAAGTGCCAACCTCCACCAGATGTATATTACAGCAGAATTCTTTTGACGCAGGTACATATTTTGCAGTGGCGAAGCCTCCTTAGAACACGATTCCTACCGGCTTCCCCTTATCAGATTCAAATATATTTTTTTATAGCTCAATCCCGCGGCCTAATCTTGCACAAAAATCTATACCCATATACCTGTATGACACTGTCTTACTATAAGCCGAGGATCGACGGCATTGCCCATTAAGGTAATTTAATATGAGCGCGTGATTAATTAAGCGCACATAATCACATTGCGCGCTTTGAAAATATATTCTTTAATATGCTGGACACAAAATACGCAATGTATTTGAAATCGCGCAAACGCATACACGATTTTACTGTAGGACGCATGCCGGGGGATCGCGGCTGGGGAAGCCGCTCATAATATTGGGAATTCGAATAATTCAAATGGATGCAATTCACGCACGCATACACATTATTACTACATACAACCACTCGTCGATATAACAGCGATTATAACCCGATCTCAGATAGCCTCCCAAATGTTTTCGTCCAATCAGAGCAACTTATTCGCGTTGCCGATTCAGGTCAGTCACCCCACCTAGCCATCGTTTCGCGCGCAACATCGTATCCTAATTTATAATTGTGATAAGTGATTATAGCTTGATTGTGGTATATTATATGTAGTGTTTGCTTGTTTCTTGTCGACACGTAGGCTGTTAGGTGAGAAATGGCGGCATTAGTACAAAAAGTAGGTTGTTGTCTACCTACACAGCTGTACTACACACTAATTTATGGTATGTAATTTATTGCATGTTTTTAAGTTAAGATAGGTATGACCCGGCTTTACCTTTATTTTTATTCACCCTACGCCACTGATATTTTGTGTATTTGTGTATAATTAAATCTGCACTAATACACAAAGAAACAAACAACCTCACTCACTAAATGCGTACAACGAGTTAGAGGGAGACTTTTCCAGCCTGAATCTCGTCCTGGGGACGACTTTTCCTATTTTATTTGTTAATGATAAACTTGTCCCACGGCAGAGTTATCTAGTCTCTGGAACGAGATTCTTATGTTTTATATTTTGACTAGCATTTTCCCGCGGCTTCGCCTGCGTGAATTTCCCTCGAGAACAGTGCTTTTTCCCGGGGTGAAAGGTAGCCAATGTCCTTCTCTGGACTTCTAACTATGTGTATGCGAAATTTCAGGAAGATTGGTTTAGTAGATAAAGTGTGAAGAGGTAACAAACAAATAAATAAACAAACTCACTATCGCCTTTATAATATTAGTTAGGATTATGATAAGGCAATCCTGTCCATCTGCGTTCCGTTCCGTCTCGTCAATGATAAAAATAAACAGTTCAAAGTGTATTTTATTCAAAGTTATTTGCTTGAAAAGATCCAATAAAACTACTTCAAGAGTGCTCAGAATTCAATAAACCTGACTTAACTCATAAAATCCACTGAAAATACATTCAATTTATTGAATGAGTACATCGGAAAACTTTCCGGCTTATAAAAAATGTCGTGAAAATTTTATTACATCTCCGGGTGCACAAAATTGTACGTAATTTTTTTATTCCGTTATCACTTATTTGGTTTGACATTCGGAATTTACGGCTTACTAAGGTTATAACGTTTATGATTCTCCTTCGAAGTATTGGGTCGAAAACGGTCACATTGACGAATTTGAATATGATCCATTTCCCATTTCCTAAATACTTAAAAGTGAATCTTATAATAGAAGAAATAAGGAAAATTTTTAAATATTTAAAAAATGCGATATGGATCTAATTCCAATTCGTCAGTTCTGCCGTTTTAGACCACCTGCGTTGCAAAAATACCAAAACGTGTAAATAAAAGTGTACTTATGGGTATTTAATATTGTTTTCTTAAACGGTTTTTTTTTACTTCAAGTTAAGATCAAGTCTGTTTTTATACTGCTAAATCACGGATAATAATCCTACTATATCCTACTAAACCTACTAATATTATAAATGCGAAAGTTTGGATGTGACTTTGTGAATTTGTGAGTTTGTGAGGATGTTTGTTACTCAATCACGTAATATCTACTGGACGGATTTTTGGTAGGTATACGGGTAGAAAAATACCGGAAATAGCACATAATGGTACTTTCTATCCCGAAATTCCTACGGGAGCGAAGTGTGTATCTGGAT
>CM031591.1:8836386-9019494 GCA_018467065.1 Ephestia elutella | reverse complement strand
ACCCCTGCGTTAGCTACCTGTGTAGGATTTTTTAAACTAGTGGCTCTCTTGACCTCGCGATTATTATTTTAAATTACGCTGTATATCTCAAAAAAAGGCTTAACCGATTTTGTTGCCGCAACGAACTTAAAAATTCTATGGATAGTTGCTACACGTATTCTCAATATCATCGAAATTAATTCAACAGTTCCAGAATTTATCGGGTTATTAAGGTTATTATGTTATTGGGGAACAACAATGTGTTTTCGCCCCAACTTGATTTATAGCCCTCGCTCGCTTCGCTCGCTCGGTCAACTAAGTAGGTATCTATAGCCTCCTCAGATCAATGATCATTTAAAAATTTATATTTTTGAGCGATTATTATAATTTGATTGAGAAGCAAAAAAAAGTCGCGTGTCTGAATTTTTCCCATAAAAAGAGAGGCATTCGTTTCCAATGTGGGGGCCTATTTTACAAAGTTGCTTAAACAAAGATAAATTTGAATCGATTGGGAAGATTAATGCGCAAAGTTTATCATGAGCTGCCGCTGATGGCGAAGGATGCTGTCACTTTACCACAGTAGTGTCAAAGACAATTAATTTTTTTTATTTAAATTGGCTTAAAAATAGCACTTTTGAATCGTCATATAGGTACTAATAAACTAGATTAGATAGTTGACGTCAGAAAATTACTTAAAGCTAAGTTTACTACGAGTACCAAGCGCAAGTAGTACCTAGATACTTAGTATGAAAAAAATCACTTTCAGATTTATTTATTTACTAGCTTTTGCCCGCGGCTTCGCCCGCGTGAATTTCCCACTGGAACAATGCTTTTTCCCGGGATAAAAAGTAGCCTATGTGCTATTTCAGGTCATTATCTACCTCTGTACCAAATTTCATCGAAATCCGTCCAGTAGATTTTGCGTGATTGAGTAACAAACATCCTCACAAACTCACAAATTCACAAACTCACAAACTCACATCCAAACTTTCGCATTTATAATATTAGTATGGATTTGGGAAGTTGGGATGGGGTAGTTGAGTTGGGATTGGGATGGGATGAGTTCTTAAAGTTAATATTCAACTCCACTTCCAACATAATCTGTACAACCTTATGGTTGGAATGCAATTGCAGATAATAAATAATATTAACGACTATACATATAAAAGGAGGAGGGATTTGAAACTTACACACAAATCATTTTCTCTTGCGACATTTTAGTTAGATGCTGTGTTTAAAGCTTATTATTTCATTTGATATTGTTGACAATGTCGTTATTGTCTTTGATTTATACACAACAGGTGACCCAGTTGTGATGTATGGCAACTAAGCGCAGGCACAATTTAGAAGAGTATTGCGATTTTTAGGGTTCCGTACCTCAAAAGGCAAAAACGGAACCCTTATAAGATCACTTTGTTGTCCGTCTGTCCGTCTGTCTGTCAAACTTTTTTTTCAGGAACGCATAAAAGTATCAAGTTGAAATTAATATCGAATACTCGGATCCACGGTCCAGCAAAAAATAATCAAACTTTTACGTTGACTCGATCTGGAGATATTATTTTGCGATTTCAGACAGCAATTAAAACCTATGGGGTACTTCCCGTTGACCTTAAATTATGAAATTTGGCAAAAAGCAAGGTCTAATAGTACTTTTACAAGAATAAATCTGAAAATTGTAAATATGTTGTTGGAAGTCTAAAAATTAGTGTTACAAACTTATTTTTGCGCTCGATGCAGTAAGAATCTTAGGGATCGAACTGCAAAGTTTGTTTTTTGAAATAAGTTATTTTCTTTAGTTACAGCTATAATGTGAGATGCTTATTGTGTACAGAACCCTTGTTGCGCGAGCTTGACTCTTGCACTTGGCCAGTTTTATTACTCACGCGTGTTGTTAGCCGAGACCACAGAAAAAGTAGTAATAGTACTACTTATAGTACAGAACAGCCACTCACCGTCCCGCACTCATTTTAAATACCGCACCCCACCCGCACTTTGTTGTAGACATCACTGACACTTGAACAATGGCTGGCGCGTAATCGGCGCACTTTTCGCGCCATTTTGATTGATAACCACGACGCGCAAGCAAAAAAACAAATGACGCAAGCAGTCCTACTTTCACGCATACATTTGAGCTTGTAGAATTGATGGTTAAACAAACTTACCTTAATGAAGTTTGACCATAATTATACAAGACGTTGCTTCCGAAGATATTTATTCAATCAATTCACTATGCAGCTCGCTCTGCTATGTACTAGGCATGACACAATTTTTAGGACCTAGGGATAAAATAAAATAAGTCCAAAAATTTACATCCGACTCTCGTCCCACCTTACCTGTCACCGGCGAGAGCGCCATACTTCATTCCTTTAGAACAAAATTTCGAAATGTGGCGCTTGGGATATCGCGTAATATGTATTTAACATATTGATTGGGACGGGCGGGTTATAAATATCTTCGGAAGCAACGTCTTGTATAATTATGGTCAAACTTCATTAAGGTAAGTTTGTTTAACCATTGTGTAGTGTAGGTATAACTTTAGGTATAAACAAATAAGTTTCATATTACGATATCATGTAACTGGGTGTCAAATTAAATATCAAAATATAGACGGCATCCTTTGTAATAAGAGCTTCGGCACTCCCTTTGTAACCCGATACCTATAGGTACCTATCTGTGTAACACGTGTAACCATTAGTATATAAGAGATGTTTAAACTATTAAAACAGTTCAGTATTTAACCAACATTCGTGCTTTTATTTACGCTCCCCGCGCCCTCTATCACATGGCGACCCTGCCATCGCGACGCGTTATTTAGGCGCCGGCTATCGTAATTGATATGGCCTAGGCGCCACTCGCGGAAGCATTGAGATAAACGACACCAGGTATCTCGGTCCATATGGGGAATCAAAACAGTGCCGCGCCGGTCTCGGCGAGTCAAACTGATATCTTAACTCAGATCGGGAAGACTAATACAATTGAGAAGCACAGCTCTACTATAGCTCACGGACTATTACAAATCGATTATTATCTCTACATTTTAATCGTAATTGGGATAATATTAGTTAGCCTGTGGGTCTTGCGATACACCACCAAGTGTTTTAATAAGAAGATCGATCGGAGAACCCGAGGAGAGATTTTTAAACAGAGAGTAGAGTCGGCATCATCAGCATAATGGAAGATTATGTAAAACAAATAAATGCGCAGGTACAACTATTCTGTTATGCGCTTGAAGTTAAACACGAAGGAACTCAGCTTGCTCGGATCGAGGGAAGATTGGCCGTGAAAGTCTACATCGAGGGAAGAACAGGGCACCCTATATTGTGTCCAAAGAAAATTACGGGAACAACGTTGAGCAAAGTGGCCAGTGCCTTGGACACGGAATTTAGCGACGGAACGAAGGCGTGTGCGGAAATAAAATTAATTTACTCTAGCAATAATATTTTTATATGGGAACTAAAATATGAAAGGGACGTAATATACGAAAAGTGGTGAAGTGAAGTGAATAATTGTGTTAATCAGTGAACTTATGCGAGAACCGATAGACGATATAACTGTAAGTACTTAAGTATGCTTAGTATATAATATGTTACAGTGCTATAATATTTTCTCAATGTATCCATTTGTATTACTTTAACTTTAATATAGATTAAATATTAAAAAAAAAAAAAATATATTAGGAATATATTATATATTAAATATAATTATAAACTAGCAAAATGACAGATATAATTACAGCTTTGTATCAAAAATTAAAAGAGATAAAAACGTATTTAATTAAGATAGGCCCTAGTAGAAGAAAAGGAGATATTTTAATTAAAAAATGGGCAGAAGCAAAATCTATACGCGAAGATTTTTCAGTAACAATTAAAAGTTTAAGTGACGAAATAAAAACAGGAGTCATATCAGATGACAAAGTGGCAGAAATCAATAAATTAATTAATAAGTTTAAAGTATTGTTTGAAGAAGTAGAGTTATTTTGCAAAGAGGGAGAAAAAGTTATATCAGATATGGATACATTCAATTTTAAAACAGCCTTAGGCTTGTTGCCAGCAGCAACTGATGACGAAAATATACTACAACAGTTAATAGACAATATAGAGTACTATGGTAGTACATTGACAAAACCAGAGTGTAAAAAGAATTTGATTGAATTTGTATTAAAAAGTAGATTAAATAAAACAGCTAAATTAAAGTTAAATGAAAGTTATGATACAATCAGTGATTTGTTAAAAGATATGAGAGCTAGATTGCTACCGCAACAATCTGCAGCGGCAATACAGACAAAAATGCAACGATTACGCCAAAATGGTACATCTATTTCAGATTTTGGTCAGGAGTTATCAAAATTATTTACAGACCTTACGATTGCTCAAGCCAACGGTAATGCCAGCAGTTATAAGGTTTTAAAACCATTAAATGAAAAGATGGCTATTAAAAGATTTGCAGATGGCTTGAACAACCGAAGGATAAGTACTATTATAAGCGCAAAGGAATTTACCTCACTAAAGGATGCAGTACAGGTAGCATTGGATGAGGAAACAACAACATCAACAGAAGTAATTGGTACGTACAAATCCTTTAATTACAAACGAGGCAATAATAATAATACAAGAGGATTCACACATCATCAACGAGGGAGTTATAGAGGAAACACGGGGAAACCATACAGGTATGGCTATAATTATTACAATAATAATAACTACAGAGGGCATCAATCTAATTACCAACGAGGTAATATGAGAGGAAGAAATTTTTACAGGGGTTCCTTTAATCACGGACGCCCAGGACAATATTATAATAATCATAACAACAGGGGTAGATTTGGAAATAATAAACGAATAATTAATGTCGTGACTCAAGATTCTCAAAACGAAAAATCAAAAAGATACAAATACTCTGTTTTTTCGAGACTAAAAAACATATGCTAACATACGGAAATTCAATAACAATTCGATTAAAACTAAATAACAACGATCAGCCTTGGTTAATAGATACGGGTGCAACAATTTCGGCAGTTAAATACTAATTATATTGTAGGAAAAAATATAGACATAAAACATGATTCAATGACTATTAAAGGTATTGGTGGAAGCATTCAGACTATAGGATACGTAAATCTAATATTACAAGCCGGGAATGAGACCTTTAATCATAAAATGTATGTATTCAATTCATTACCATGTAATGCGATTGGTATATTAGGAGACGATTTCTTGAATAAATATAAAGCATTAATAAATTATAACGATAAAACAATAACACTAACTACGAACAATAATATAGTATCTTTAAATTATGAAGACAGATCCTGTTACATTCTAACGCCACGAACTGAAACTATTTTTTATATTGAAACTGATCAAACAGATGACTGCGTGATTTGTAATAAAGAAATAATGGAAGGAGTTTTTATCGCCAGTACTATTGTTAGGCCAAGTAATGGGAAAATACCTATTCAAATCTTAAACACTACAGACAAAGAAATAAAATTGAAAGAAATAATTCCTGTTATATGTAACCTTAATGATTACGAGTATTGTAATTTTGGAAGTAACAAAGTCGATGCTGATAGGGTAAAGAATTATTTTCCAACTTAGAATTAAAACATTTAAATTCAGAAGAACAAAAAGAAATAGAAAAAATATGCGCAAAATATGCAGATATCTTTCAATTACCAAATGATAAATTAACAGTGACAAACTTATATAAACAAACTATATATTTGAAACCAAATTCAGATCCTGTTTTTGTTAAAAATTACAGATTACCACATTCACAAAAGAAAGAGATAGATAAGCAGATAAATAAAATGCTCGCGGATGGTATAATAGAACCAACACAAAGTGAATGGTCTAGCCCAGTTCTACTGGTACCAAAGAAAAGTGATGCAACAGGAATTAAAAAATGGCGATTAGTTATTGATTATAGGAAACTAAATGATAGGATACAAGATGATAAATTTCCTCTACCTAACATAACAGAAATATTAGACTCGTTGTCAGGATCTATTTATTTTAGTCATCTTGATTTATTTTCAGGATATTATCAACAAGAGTTAGAGACAGAATCCAGAAAATATACTGCATTCTGCTCAGGTCAATACCAAATGACACGATTGCCCATGGGACTTAAAACTAGTCCAAATTCATTTAGTAGAATGATAACTTTGGCTATGTCAGGATTAACATATGAAAAATGTTTTGTTTATTTAGACGACATTGTAGTTTTTGGGCGAAATTTAGAAATGCATAATAAAAACTTAATACAAATTTTTGAAAGATTAAGGAAAGTAAATCTTAAATTAAATCCAATAAAGTGCGAATTTTTAAAAAAGGAATTACTTTATTTAGGACATGTAGTTTCAGCCGATGGAATTTCACCAGATCCAGATAAAATTAAAACTATAACAAATTACCCAGTACCAAGTAACGAAAAACAAGTAAAAAGTTTTGTTGCCTTAGCAAATTACTATCGAAAATTTATTCCAAACTTTGCAAGCAAAGCACACTATTTAAATAAATTGAGTAAAAAAGGGGTTAAATTTGAGTGGGATGAAAATTGTCAAAAGTCATTCGAAATACTAAAGAAAGCAATAAGTAGTCCACCATTACTACAGTACCCAGACTTTTCACCAAATAATGATTTTATTTTGAGTACGGATGCTTCAGGATATGGGATAGGTGCAGTGTTGTCAAATAATGATGAACGTCCGGTAGCTTATGCGAGCAGAAGTTTAAATAAAGCCGAGAGTAATTACGCAACAATCGAAAAAGAACTTCTTGCCATCGTTTGGGCAACTAAATATTTTAGACCATATTTATATGGACGTCATTTTATAATTAAAACAGACCACAAACCATTAATTTATTTATTCAACATGAAAGATCCATCTAGTAGACTAACAAAATTTAGATTAGCACTAGAGGAATATAATTTCACAGTCGAATATGTGAAAGGAAAGGAAAATACAGTAGCAGATGTATTATCTAGAATTAAAATTACTTCAAAGGAATTAACGGAAATGAATGAATGTTTATATGTAATGACGCGGAAAATGACAAAACAAATGAATAAAGTCGATTCTAATGATGTAGTACCTATAAACGATCGGCCTGATCAACCGAAAGTTGTAGGAGATAAATACTAAATCTACAGAATGCGTAGAAATGACATTTATAACAAAGTTCGAACTAAATAAATTACGGAAAATGAATAATAAAGACATAAAAGAGTCTAAAACATTTATATACGATAAAAATATAAATACATTATACATTAAACCATATTCCCCAGTACAAATGACACGACGTGCCTTTGTAAAAGGAACTTGGTGTGAAATGTAAAGAATGGAAAATAAAAAAAATAATAATAATAAAGAATGAAAGTATTAATATATTTATAGAAAAATTAGCGCATGAAATTAAAAATACTAAGGATTGGACCGGTCCGTGTTTATGTATATTAAATGATGTATTAAAGATAACAAATAATGATGAAAAAAAGAGTAATATTAAATGATTTTCATATACTACCAACAAGTGGTCATGCAGGCATAAGGAAAATGTATAATAATATAAAAAGACGATATTTTTGGATAGGATTAGAGAATGATATAAAAATTTTGTTAGGAAGTGCACAAAATGTCAAAAAGAAAAAACATTCAAACGTCATAAAGGAACCAATGTCAATAACCACTACAGCTGAATCAGCATTTCAAAAAATTTTTTTGGACATTGTAGGACCAATTGAAAGAGATGAAGAAAATTTTACTTATATTTTAACCTTACAGTGTGAATTAACAAAATATGTAGAAGCTTACCCGCTAAGAACTAAAAGCTCTAGGGAAGTGGCAGAGACATTTGTCAACAATTTTATTCTTCGATACGGAGTTCCTGAAATTATAGCTACTGACAGAGGATCCGAGTTTATCTCCTCAACATTTCCAAGAGGTATGTAAATTATTGCAAATTAAAAAACTCACATCAACTGCACATATCATCACCAAAGTATATAGGAGCATTGGAAAATTCTCATAAAAGTCTTGGAGCATATCTAAGAATACAGACGGACAATAACTCACAAAGTTGGAGTAAGTGGTTACCATATTGGTGTTTTGCTTTCAACACATCAGTACATACAGAAACTAAATTCACGCCATTTGAGCTAGTATTTGGAAAACAGGTGCAGCTTGCCTAGCAATTTATCTTCTCATATCGATCCATTGTATAATTATTGTGATTATCCATTAGAATTAAGATATAGAATCCAAACTTCACAAAAAGAAGCGAGGGACAATTTATTAAAATGTAAACAACTCAGAAAAAATTAAATATGATAACAATATTAATGAAATAACATATAAGCCTAATGATAAGTTATTGATAAAAAATGAGAATAGGAGTAAATTGACCAGCATATTTTCTGGTCCATATGTTTGTTTTAAGAGATTTAAGCCCGAATGTAGAAATTATAGACAATGGTAAAATTAAACTTATTCATAAAAATAGAACAAAATTGTATAATGAATAAAAAAAAAAAAAAAAAAAAAAAAAAAAATGTTCTTATCATTTTTTTTCCTAATGGAAGGAGATGTAGTGTAGGTATAACTTTAGGTATAAACAAATAAGTTTCATATTACGATATCATGTAACTGGGTGTCAAATTAAATATCAAAATATAGACGGCATCCTTTGTAATAAGAGCTTCGGCACTCCCTTTGTAACCCGATACCTATAGGTACCTATCTGTGTAACACGTGTAACCATTAGTATATAAGAGATGTTTAAACTATTAAAACAGTTCAGTATTTAACCAACATTCGTGCTTTTATTTACGCTCCCCCGCGCCCTCTATCACACCATCAATTATACTACGACGTTGCTTCCTCGATATTTATTCAATCAATTCACTATGCAGATGTTTAGAACCATTGCGAAATTTGCAAGATTTTTATTTTTATATCATTATAATAATATTAATTATTATTATTCTTTAATGTGAGCTATTAAAAGTGGATCCTTAGATACTTTGATATAGGATGGTTAATTACATGAATAAATAAAAATGTAGTTGCATCTACGATTATCTTCCAAAAAAGATATTAGTAATAAACAAAAAAAATACGAAATTTAAGAAAAAAATTCTTCGAGTAGGCTATGTGATGCAATGCCATTACGGTTTTTTCATTTTGTAATGCAAAATGGTGAAAAATATTAAAGCTTATCAAATACAATGTTTAAGTTCTGTAGGATACAGACTTTGGTTGCTAACCTTGATATTTTGGGAGAAAAAGAAGTTAACAAGAAACAGATTAAAAGTTCTATGAGTATACCTTATGGGACAATAATTAACATAACCAAATTAACACTATCATAGTTATTTCCTGTGAGACAGGATATTTTAACAGGCTTATTTGGGAATAGGATATGTTAACTTTAAAACGTAAATATTTACTAAGAGAGATGTGATGAATGAACATTTTTTAGTCTGCAATAGCAAACTCAACGCAGGCAGAGGTGCTTGCTCAGAGTTAATTTTACGAATAGCGACTAGAATTTTGACTACCTAATGTTAGAAATCTTTATTGTATTGATTATGAACATACACTTCTAGATGGTTAATGTGTCGAGTTGAAAGGACACTATACTAATTCAGGATTCTTTCTATAAGTACTCGAGGAATATCTTCACCTGACAAATATACGTATATTAGTTTGCAAGAGAAAAACATGAATATGCAAATTTGAGGTCGGTACATTTCTGCTGAAATATACTGTTTATATAAACTACACTGTTTTTATAGACTGTACTTAGCCGAATATATAGGTGAATTGGCTACAGTCATAGAGTATAAACTATAGGTAGTATTAGGTACCTACCCACAGTACGATGATTTTAATATAACTTTTTGTTATGAGTACGTTACTCGTATGCACGAGCCTTTAGTTAGAACTATTAACGAAATACTGAATTCAACAAACGAAATTCAAGTGTACTTTCTGTACAAGCTTATTATGTTTCCAGTAACAAATACATATTATAAAGAAAATAGTTATGATGCTTAGTTTTCCAAAAGAAGAATCTAAAAGTTCTGTAACGTATAGGCAAAGGCCGTGTAATGACAAGAGAGTCTTTAATTGTGATTAGATTCTCGATAATAGATTACTTCCTTGTTCCAAATGGTAACTTACTCGCGCAAGTCGTTGCAGATGACCTTGGCTAGGAGTTATTTGTAATAAATACAGAGTAGCTGTAGAAAGAAAAGGTCCATATTATACTACTTTACGTCTTCTTTTTTTTTTTTTTTTTTTTTTTTATTTATTGATCAAAAAATTTGCATCCAAATCACTAAGATAGATATCTATAATTATGCATCCAGTTGTTGAATTAAATTTGCGGAGGAAATTGAATTATTAATAGAATGATGGGGATATTAGTTCCAAAGATTCGAGTTTACGTAGAGTATTCAACACATTTACGATCAGAAAAAAAATCCATTGCCATATTGGCTATTTGAATAAATCCCCATAGACAGAAACTAAAAAACAACATACTGAGTATCTAATATTGTTCAGTACTTGCTTGCTCAAGCTAGAGCTAAGGGCTAATGTCTAGTTCTTAAGAAACAAGTGCTTTGTTATCTTACTTTAATTTGCCCAAAAAAGAAAGCACTGCTCTTACTGGCTTAAGGCACTTATATTACATTTATAAGGTGCTTTAGAGCGTTGCTGTTGTACCACTATAGTGAGCGTAGAAGCCGGTTAATTGGATTGATAAGCTTGATCATATGTAAGTATTGAAATAAAGTATGTAATAATAAGTAAGTACATAATCTCAGTTTGTATTAGGTATCATTACTTTGGATGGATTGGATGCAATCTGCAAAAAAATCAGTCAAGAAGCTGAATCTTTATGTATTATAATCTTTATGTATAAAACTTTTATGTAGGTATGTGTTCTTTATGTATAAAGATACATGGGCAACTGTCAGTGAAGCGAGTTGCTAATTATAAAAAGATAAAGAGACCGGTATCGGATATTGACCCGATATTGGGTGGTTCCGGAGTCACCCGGACTGACAATGAAAATATTTCATTATACAAACTTTTAGGAGAAAATTGATCGCCGGAACAGTTTATTTAAAATACTGTCAAATTTGACGCCATACTCAATAGTGACATAGAATACCTGTTTAATATATGAAATATAAAAGGCAATAACTGATTGATCGATTGAGTCAGTCGATTTATTAAAAGTATTGAATAAATGTACCAGACGTGTATATTGTAAATTATCTAAATTACGTATATTTGGCGAATAATCATCTCGATTGATGAGTGGATTTCCTTTCCTCAGTTTACCGAACTCCGTTTCCCAGCTTTCTCTTGGGCTCTATCTGCTCCCCAATGTTTAGATATTTGGTATGAGTACATACCTGTTATGATGACCAGCAATGGTCAGCGATTTTCATCAGTCCTGATGTTCAAACATTTATAACAACAGATACATACAGATAATCTGTCACTACCAAGAGTTGAGACTCGAAGTCCGTGTTTAGCTGAAATGAACAGAGCTGAGTTAATACTGACAGTGCATGGTTATAACATCATTATAGTTCCAAGAACTTACGCAGCCAGAAAAAATAATACTTGACTGTATCAGTCTAGTAAAGTTTTAATAAGTATGAGATACTTAAAGGGTGTTCGAAATGTATAGTAAGATACACACTTTTGTTACATGGTTATCATCTGATAATATTACTATTTGCATAGTTATACTTCGGATAATAGTTTATCTACGATAGCTTGGGAGTTCTATTGCGTATATCTGGCTGATAATGTGTATATTTGGCCACAATCGCATTGTAGTTCTGTTTATGCTAATAAAAGTGTGTATAAAATAAGTAAGTAAGTAAAAATACTTATAAACCAGACTACGATCGCGTCGTAGTTCTAATGGGTAATAATGTGTATACCTGACTACAATCGCGTTGTAGTTACATAAGGTAATAATCATCATCATCATCTCGAGTCGAGATGGCAAAAATTAGACTTATTAAAATTACATGTGCACACGCGACTACAATCGCATTGTAATTCTGTATGTGCTTGACTATAGTGTAAAACCCTGATTACAATCGCATTGTAATTCTAAGGGTAAATGTGTATCCCTGACTACAATCGCATTGTAGTTCTATTGGGCAGTGCACACGCGACTACAATCGCATTGTAGTTCTATATGTGCTGTTATATAGGTGTAGTATATAAACTAGACTACGATTATATCGTAGTCATATTGGGTAATACTTTACTTTGCGCGAAGATTTTGTAGTTAGGCCTCTTGATTGGGCCCATTTTGCGTAAGGAAACTGGGCAGCTGCATATCTTCTGCGTTGTTGTTGTTCTTCTATCGGACTTTATGTGCTCGACTATAGTCGCTCTGATTACAATCGCATTGTAATTCTAACCCCGTCTACAATCGCATTGTAGATCTATTGGGTCGGAGCACACGTGACTACAATCGCATTGTAATTCTGTATGTGCTTGACTATAGTGTAAAACCCTGATTACAATCGCATTGTAATTCTAACCCCTGTCTACAATCGCATTGTAGATCTATTGGGTCGGAGCACACGTGACTACAATCGCATTGTAATTCTGTATGTGCTTAGCACAGTCCACACGTAGATCACTCGTAGTCCGCCCGTAGATCACTCGTAGTCCACCCGTAGTCCACCCGTAGAGTACCCGTAGATCGCCTGTAGACTCCTCGTTGACTACCCGTAGACCAACCGCCATCATCATAGCTATTTTAATGTCCCCAATATTGGGGCACTGTCCTTCCCATGGATGGGTAAGGAGGATTAGGGCACCAAGTGGGCCCAATGGGGTTTGATGGGTTTTTAAGACTGTGAATACAGCTGAGACAGACCCATCCAGTCACTAACGAAGTAACGTTAAAATCGAAAAAATCGAATGCGTACAAAATAGGTGCGTACGTTTTTATCACAATAAACAATTAAGCAATTGACGTAACGGATAAAAGTTTAATTTTAAATGTTGCAATGATGACAGCTTATGCTTGGCTAAAATCTTGTTTACACAATTATTCCAGGGTCTTCAGTATAGAATTGGACCCAGACTTATTCTGAACATACTTGTTATATCGTAGTTCAATATGATTAATCTTTCATCAACAAATAACCCAATTGGGCCTTGCGTTTAACTTTTAACGACGGTCAGAACAATCAAGGAATAAGAAGAAAATTATCAATACATATGTAGATTCGTGTTTTGCCACTAAAAAATGTTTTTACAAATGTAAGACTTAAACATGTGACGCATATTATGGTTACGATTCATGTAAAATCGCAACTCAGGACGCGAGATACTATTCGCGATATTGTATTATGCAACATCATGCACAGACAATTCCTAGATAAAAGGAAGGTAGGTGCATAGTTGGGTCAGCGGAGAAAAATAAAATTCTAATTGGTCTAACGACCGTTGTTTGTTGAGTTTATGATTAAATGTTATCAAAGTACCCGCAGGGGCACACAGGTGTGATGTAAAATCACGATTACGTACGAGTAATAGTAGCCAATGCAACATAAATACGTAGTTATCTAACATTTTGTTAGGCATTATAACTTTTTCAAAGTATCGTTAATATTCAAACCAGATATTCAGGTAATGAAAAAATACTTACATTTTTTGTTGTTTACGAGTGAAATGAATTTAAAGTACATCATTTTCCACTGACACTGAGGTTATAAATTAATTTAAAGATATTCCAGATACTTGGAATATAAAGAAAATAAAAATATTGTTGTAGTGTGTGTGTTGCCATGCCCGCACACAAAAAGCGAAATGAAGTATGGCGCCTCCGCCGGTGACAGGTAAGGGTGGGACGAGAGTCGGATGTAAATTTTGGACTTATTTTATTTTATCCCTAGGTCCTAAAAATTGTGTCATGCCTAGTACATAGCAGAGCGAGCTGCATAGTGAATTGATTGAATAAATATCGAGGAAGCAACGTCGTAGTATAATGGCATTTACCTATGTAGCTGTAAACGGGGCGGATTACTGTAAGTTTGCCATCCAAGTCAATTTGCCACCAAAAAAGTATATATAAATTTGTCATCAGATGCCATTTTTAAAATAAATTCGCTATTTAATATTTTGTTTACTGTAAATTTGCCATCACAAAGATTTTGGTACGGACTGCAGAAAAATCAAACACTTAATAACAACAAATACTAATTTATTAGCTTTTAATCACAGTTCTGATTAATAAATTAATAAATATACTGACATCTAGAAGTTTTACAATGTAATGATCACTGACTTTATATTACTGGCTTGAGTTAAATCTTAAAACTTTAAAATTAAATGTTTATCGTATATAGATCAGAGTGGCCGAACCAGATAAAGGACACGATTAAAAGCAAAGTTGTTTGCTATCGGCCATCTAGAAGCATTAATCAAATACACTAAATATACTAAACAGTCAGCAAGCGTGCAGGTTTTCTTACAATATTTTCCTTTACTGGTATCAATCAAGAGGTGGTCTACGCCATGAAAAGGCTTTACCATAAATGAGTCAGATTGGTATACAAAATTATGTGGCTCCAGTAGGGTTCGAATCTGCGTCCGTCTAACCTCAGGCATCCTAAATACTCAACCATCGCCGCTACAATTTATGATGTTAGGTGGTATGGATTTTGAATTTAAACTGTATTCCACCTCCGCCTATGCCTCGCACCACTTTCTGACCGTTTTTCCCCGTCGGCCTGTCCGTTAGGGGTGCTCGTACGTACGGCTTAGAATGAGTTATGAACAGTTGTGGGAAAACTTTTTATACTATCCCTCCGTGCATACTGTCAGTGACTTTTAAACCAACGCAAAATATATTTTACTTTTTTTATTTTTTACAGTAAATTTAGAAACTAGATTGAGCGATTTTTCTGACTGCTAATTAAGAAAAAAAAATCAGTATAAAAAAATCTCAACAGATGGAGTATTATTGAAAGCCGAGTTGTAATAATGGCTGAATCTATATTGTGCGCTTTTTATTGTCAGCCAGAGGCAAAAAAATCACATAATAGTTTGACAGTTGCACAAATCACAATATTGATACTTTTTACACGTTTTTTATTAGGTTTTATTTTTTTTAAATGCCAATCCCGTGGGTTGTTCCCGAAGTACTCCATTCTTTTGTTCTAAAAAGATAAGAATCTCATACATGTGTTCCCAAGTTACTCCACGAAATTATTATTATTTAAAAATACTTATTATTTTGTTCCCATTCTACTCCATAGGTATTTTAATTTATTCTCAATGTACTCCGCAGATTATTTGATATCTATTCTCAAACTACTCCATCTAAATAATTATAAAATATTTCACTATGTACAGTCAGTCACAAAATCGTTAAACAATTTCGTGATGATTAAAGTTCTAAATAAGATTCTAAATTAAGGAGAAAAAAGTTAAAAAGGAAGTTTGAATTGAAAATTTGTAATACTTGTTAGCTTATTAAAATGGATGTACAACGAATGTGAGTCGCAACCTAGCCACTAAGACGGAAATTGGATGTTTCTTTTTACAAAAATATTTATAGGTTTTTTCAAAAATATAATTTTATCAGTTACTTTTTGAGTTTCCCTCAAGCCGAATTCCTACATTTAAGTACATAATAATCATGAATCTCTTTGGTGGAAAATATGTAAAAAAAGCTCATTTATGCATATGTTTTTGATTGTTGATTTTTGAATATGTTTAATTGTTGAATTATAGGGAATATATAAATGTTGATTATTGAATTGTAAAGTCTTTTATTTAAAATTGTCTTTATATATACATAAAAATATTGTAAGCATCTGAGCCTGACTGTACTATACGTCAGCTACACTTTTTATTCTAATTAATGCTTTTTGATATTAAAATCGCGGGTTATTCCCAAAGTACTCCAAAAAATGTTCCCAAACTAATCCATGAAAAAAGTAATATTTTAAATTAAGTTTCATTCTACTCCGCGGTAATATTAAAATGTTCTCAAAGTACTCCACGCGATTTTGATATCAAAAAGCATTAATTAGAATGAAAAGTGTAGCAGACGTATAGTACAGTCAGGCTCAAAAACTTACAATATTTTTATGTATAAAGACAATCCTAACTAATACTATAAATGCGAAAGTGAGTTTGTTGGTTTGTTTGTTTGTTACCTCTTCACGCTTTATCTACTGAACCAATCTTCTTGAAATTTTGCATACACATAGCTGAAAATACGGAAAAGGACATAGGGTACCTTTCATCCCGGGAAAAAGCACTGTTCCCGTGGGAAATTCACGCGGGTGAAGCCGCGGGCGAAAGCTAGTTCCCTATAATTCAACAATTAAACATAATCAAAAATCAACAATCAAAAACATATTCATAAATGAGCTGTTTTACATATTTTCCATCAAAGAGATTCATGATTATTATGTAAATGTAGGAATTCGGCTTGAGGGAAACTCAAAAAATAACCGATAAAATTATATTTTTGAAAAAACTTAAAGTATTTTCATAAAAAGAAACATCCAATTTCCGTCTTAGCGGCTAGGTTGCGACTCACATTCGTTGTACATCCATTTTAATAAGCAAACAAGTAATACACATTTTCAATTTAAACTTCCTTTTAACTTTTTTTCTTCTTAATTTAGAACCTTATTCAGAACTTTAATTATCACGATATTGTTTAACGATTTTGTGACTGACTGTACATAGTGAAATATTTTATAATTATTTAGATGGAGTAGTTTGAGAATAGATATCAAATAATCTTCGGAGTACATTGAAAATAAATTAAAATACCTATGGAGTAGAATGGAAACAAAATAATATGTATTTTTAAATAATAATAATTTCGTGGAGTAACTTGGGAACTCATGTATGAGATTCTTATCTTTTTAGAACAAAAGAATGGAGTACTTTGGGAACAACCCAAAATCGCGTGGAGTACTTTGAGAACATTTTAATATTACCGTGGAGTAGAATGGAACTTAATTTAAAATATTATGTTTTTCACGGAGTAGTTTGGGAACATTTTTGGAGTAGTTTGGGAATAACCCCTTACTGGCTAGTAGCGCCACAGTGAGTGTAAAACTGATAATCCTCATTAACGTAACATACCTTATCTCAAAGAGTTAATAGTTCATAGTAATTAAGTTGATTTACGATCAAAATCTTGAAATTAAAATTCTTTCAATTACTAATTCAAAAGTTTAAAAAGAAAACATGATTAAAAATATTGTTTTTTTCTGTATATTCAGTTATTATTATATAAGTGAGTTTTTTTGATTCATTAGTTGTTTACTAAGTACACATTTATACATTAACAAGTAAAATAAATATTTGCGAGCCCTTTGGCAGTTGATTTTAAGACAAGCCAATTATTAAAAATAAAAAACACGACTGACGAGTTTTTGTTCAATAAGTACATACAAACATATAAGTTATATACATTTTTGAAATCGCCTTTTAAAGCCCTTCAATTTGATACCCCACTCGATAAGATTGATCAAATTTTATTTTTTTGGTCTGCTATTTATCGTATATATAACCCGCCATTTTGTTTTTATGTTGACGTCATATAGCCTATGTCACTCGGAAGAATGCAAGGAATCTAAAAATACATCTCACATCAAAATCTGTTAAGCCGTTCAGGACTTATGGTGGAATAAAGAAACTTACATACATACATACATACATGAACCCTGAAAAACATAACACTCCTTTTTTGGTCAGTCGTGTAATAAAAAGACGCCATTTTTGTCCTTGTTCTGTATATTCAAGCCAAATTTCATCAAACTTGGTCCAACTGTGTATAATGCATGCATCAACGCAATTTTTTTCAAAAGAAACCTAAACGGGCTAAATATATTTTTGAAAAATTTGCTTGTGCCGCGACTTCGTCCACACGTAATTTACTACTGTTAATATATCGGGTTCTACGCGAGACGTATCCAGATAAAATTGGTCCAATAGTTTTTGCGTGATGTTCGTAGATACATACAGACATAAACACATACAGAAAGTCGGACAGACAGACAAGAATTCTATAAAAATATTTTTGGCTTCTATTGTCCTAATAAAGGCCCTCATAATTTATGTACAGACTTAAGATATATAAAAAAATATGAGGCCTGTATCTGTATACAAAACAGTTTATTATACTTACATACGTATTGATGATGATTTTGCGTTTAAAATACATGTATTTTATGACATTTTCAACGCTATTTGTAAAATTAGTAGGTATCTAAATACTGATGTGGATGTCCTAACCTCTTTACACGACTGACCAAAAAAGTAGTGTTATGTTTTCAGGATTTATGTACGTAAGTAGGTATGTATATAAGTTTCTTTATTCCACCATAGGTCCAGAACGGCTGAACAGATTTTGAAGTTAGAGATATTTTTAGATTCCTTGCATTCCTCAAAGTGACATAGGCTATGTGTGTCAGTCGTGTTTTTTAATAATTATATTTTACAGGTTGTCGGGGGACTATCTCAAACCTGAATATTACCACGAATTTATAAGAGATTTTAATGTACCTGCGGTTTATAACTTACCTGGAGATAGCAAGGTAATAGACCTTCCTAATATAAAAAATTGCAGTATGTGTCCTAGGGTATACTGGCCTGTGTGTGCTACAGACGGCGTTTCATATTTCAATCATTGCGTGCTAAACTGTTTAGACAAAGGAGACTTGTACCGGAGGGATGGAGTGTGTCTTAACTATAGGAAAAGCTTAAATGCTACAATACTCCGCTTAGTAATACCGAAACAGGAAGCAAAGGCTGAAGCGCAAGAGAAATACGAAAATACAGCATTTAAAAAGGATATAATGTTTTATAATGTTACGTTTTTTAACAAGTAAAGGGTTTTAAAAATATATTTTTTACAAGCTTTTATTTAGTTTCACCTGTCGTTATCTGCAATGTAACATTTTATGAATCCTAACTAATATTATAAATGCGAAAGTTTGTTTGTTTGTTTGTTTGTTTGTTTGTTTGTTTGTTGGTTTGTTTGTTACCTCTTCACGCTTCATCTACTGAACCAATCTTGGTGAAATTTTGCATACACATAGTTAGAAGTACGGAGAAGGACATAGGGTACCTTTCATCCCGGGAAAAGGCACGGTTCCCGTGGGAAAATCACGCGGGCGAAGCCGCGGGCGAAAGCTAGTTTATAATATATTGAACTAGCTTTCGCCCGCGGCTTCGCCACACAGATAGTTCTTCTTTAATTATAAGTTATAATGTGAGGTCTTTGGAGAAAATGCAGCAGTCTTTGAAAATTTCGAGAACGGCTCATCACTAATGGTGGCGAATTTTTTATTTTTTTTAAATAAACTTGTTAGAAACTATTACTACTAAATCCTGTTATTTTAACAACTTGAATCTAAATTTGATATACATGTACTGTTATGGAACCTTCCTCAACAGTATGTACACAAAGTTTGGAGCGGTCGGGGGCACGTGCCCCCGTGCTCCCCCCCATAAATCCGGTACTGCTTTTAATAATGGTGCAATATAAAACGTATAAGTGCTGCCTCTAATTCAGGGTTTTTATATTTCTGGTCAGGCTTTAACTATAAATACAAACCATGTTATAGGCATATTAATATTATTTAAGAAACTGGAAGACTTTTGGTTGACAATATCAATATTAAAGAATACATTTCGAATCATAAATATTTCCAAAAAGTAAAGTTGCAATAGGTTGCCTTATTGTGCCTTGGTACGTGACCGTATTTACATGTATACCAATTTATTTTTGTGCATGTCGCATCACTATTTCATTAGTAATAATGACGTAAAATTGGGGGCAAGCTAGAAGCGTGGCTTATGCAAAATTGACACTGTCGATTCCTTAGCAACGAACTTGCGTCGCCTCCGTTCTATCTTGTTATTTCTGTGGTTTGTATACAATATCAAGGATCAAAACTACTCGGACAAATTTTAAATGTCTTTCCAACTTCCAATTGGATATCGACGTTGACATAGGATATAAAAGTGTTCTCCCGTCCCCGCGGGAGATTGGCGTGGGTCGGCCATTTCCACATGTAAAAAAAAAAAAAAAAAAGGATATAAAAGTGTGACTATTCTATACTTATCTATGCGAATAATGCTTCTAAATAGGTACTAGACGATTCTAAGGTGGACCATTTTAGGTTTTTTCCAAGGCATCTTATCCGAATCAGTTAGAATTAGAACTGATAGATAAACCACAGAATTAATATAAGCACTACGTAGCTAAACTAATAAAACCGGACAAGTGTGAGTTGGATTCACGCACCGAGGGTTCCGTGCAAAAATCCATGTGTACTAACAACCCTCACATGGGTTGTCCGCCTGTCTGTCTGTCAATTTCAAAGCAATGCTCAGAGGTACCAAATTTTAGACACTTGAGTCAAAAAGTCAAAAGATATGATCTTAAAGGCCGCAAATTTTCGCATATTTTGAGATTTGAGAAGGGTAAACACACTGGGAACATTGCCGTAGGGGACAAAGTTAAATTTAAATTTTAAACTAGACATTTACGGTTTTCAGATGTAGGTATTCCATTACAAGTGCTGTAAGAAATTGCTTGTCGCCAAATTTCATGATTCAAGGTCAACGGAAAGTGCCCCATAGGTTTTGAGTGCGTGAAAATTTTAGTTCCGTTTCTACTCTTTGAGGTACGGACCTCTAATAATATGTTTATTTATTTTGTTTATTGCGGAAGAACTAACAATTACATAATAAAATCTTAACAATATGGATTACATGCAAGAATTGGTAATTATGTAACCAACTACGTTATCCACAGTTTTAATGAATACAAGTTTTAAAAGAAAAGTATGCCACTAGATGTAGGAAGTAAATTAAACAATACAAGTTACATAAATGAAATATGGGTATAAGTCTATGTTTATGTTAGTATTTTTTTTAATTGTGTATGATAAGAATGTAAATGAAACGTTTTTATCGCAAATACATAAATCAGTCAATAAAATTTAAGGACCTCAAAAATTAATTGAACATAAAACCAATTTGAAACCTTAATTTGAAAACCAATCAACGGTTAATTTTTCTTCTAAATTGTAATTAATGGTATAGTTAATGCTAAAGTCTGCTTAAAATGTTAACCGTATGTGAGTAAATTTAACTATTTTTTTGGCCGTATTCCATAAGGGCGAAGCCCCATTGCTCCGTTGCATTGCGTTGCGTCGTGACAGCGTCGTCATTTTAGGGAAAAAAATAACAATACGATAAGAAAACAGTTGATGGCCACGGAATTAATTTATATTTTATTAAATTTATTTGTGAATTCTGTCAAATCAAGTTTGGTGTATCCATACTAATATTATAAATGCGAATGTTTGGATGTGAGTTTGTGAGTTTGTGAATTTGTGAGTTTGTGAATTTGTGAGTTTGTGAGGATGTTTGTTACTCAATCACGCAAAATCTACTGGACGGATTTCGATGAAATTTGGTACAGAGGTAGATAATGACCTGGAATAGCACATAGGCTACTTTTTATCCCGGGAAAAAGCACTGTTCCCGTGGGAAATTCACGCGGGCGAAGCCGCGGGCAAAAGCTAGTATTATTATATAGGCGAAAACTAATTTTGTTCTGGCGAAATTGAAAAATAACATCTGGCAACTGCTGCGACGTCGTGGCTGGTGAGGTATACGGTGCGTTGAACCGTTGCGACGACGACGCGACGCAACGCAACGCAACGCAACGGAGCAGTGGGGCTTCGCCCTAAGTTTCAAGCTTGAATAAACCTCATATCTTTCAACGGTTGGGCGTGGATTTCCAACTTAAAAAATTTAACCAACAGGAGAGGCCACTACCTGCCAAATGGCAAAATATTCAAAAAAATATTTTTCTCTAATATTTTAAAGTAGTTCTAAAATTTCTAAGGTTTTATAGCTGTAAATATTATAACACTCTTCAATAATATAAAACAATTCAATTTGAAGTTTTTATTTCCCGCAAAAACTTTTTTGAAAGTTGTGTTAATTTTTCCACACATTTTATGGTTATAGTCCTTGTATGGAGAAATTAACACAACATTTAAAAAATGTTTTTATGGGAAATAAAAATAGTAAAATTTAAAATTGAATTGCTTTATATTATTCATGAGTGTTATAATATTTACAGCTATAAAACATGTTAAAAATTTTAGAACTACTTATTTTAATATTGTCTCAAAATATTAGCGAAAAATAAATTTTTGAATTTATGACACATTTTTTTTTCTCAAATCTTACCTGATGGAGGAATTTTATAATTAGACCTATATTTCACACATACAAATCTATTAAAAAAAAGTATCTACGAGGGTATAAAAAAATGTAAACTAGTGTAATCATATGAATTTTAAAAATGATTATCATACCATATCATGTGAACCTTTGCCCTTTTGTACAGTCGAAAGCAGATAAAAACAACTGACCCCCAGAGATAGTTTTAGATTAGTCCAAGAAAAAATCAGTAAAGTTTTATCTGCTCCCGGCTGTACGTAATTCAAACGATAGCCAACTGAGAAATTACAATTAAACAATCCAATGAGGGATTTTCCGAGACCCAAATTAAAAAAAAACTTTTTTTTTTTATCCGGTACTTTTACCGGATGACTTCATAGATAGCGTTTAAGTAAAAGGCGAGAGAAAAAGTTCCATACAAAAAGCAAAAATTCACGGGATTTTTTTTAAATAAAAAAAATAAAACTTAGTAAAAAAAAAACATCTAAAAAGTATCAATATTGTGATTTTTGCAACTATCAAACTGTTAGATAATTTTTTTTCTGCCTCTGGTTGACAAGAAAAAGCGCACCATACAGGTTCAGCCATTAGTACGACTCGGCTTTCATAAAACGCTATCCGTTGAGACCGTTGAGACTTTTTTATACTGATTTTTTTTTCTTAATTTAGTTGTCAGAAACTCGCTCATTGAAAACCTAAAAAAAAATTTTTTCTAGCCTGTTGAAGTGTCCCACTGCTGTACAAAGGCCTCCCCTTTCTCCTTCCTCAATTCCCTCTCAAGAGATACCCGCTTCCAGTCCCGCGAAAAACATTCAATGTCATTGTCACACATAAAAAAAAAAAAAAACATAATTTCAGATGCAGCGCTTCTCGTTTTGGCACATATTTTTCAAAATGTAGAAATAACAGCGCGGTACGCGACCAATCAAGAGATCCAAGATTGGTACGTGCATGAAATAACGGACCCTGTACCTCTTATAGAAACTATCAGGCAATGTAACAGATGTCCTAGGGTATACATCCCAGTGTGTGGTACTAATAATCGGACTTACAATAACGTATGTAGGATGAACTGTATTAATCAACGATATCCAAAAAAACGACGCGTACGAGTGATGTATATGGGCATGTGTGTATCGTATTTGGAGCCATTTGATTATGATAATTCATATTTTGGATATTAATCAAATCTTCAAAATTTGGATACTAATGTGCTTAAAATGTATACTTTACTGTTTTTTTTTTAAAGTAAGTATATATATATATATATAGTTATATATATATAGATATCCCCACGGGCACTTAGTGGCTCAATCGTGCCATACGAGCAGCACTTTGTTGATCCTTTTTCATTTGTTGATCCGGCTTGATTTTCTGATTCCTTTGCTGTTTTCCTTTGTAACACTGGCTCCGGTCGGAGCCATAAGTGTCAGGGCGACTAATAATAATAATTACGCCTTATTTATACAATTCCACCTTTTTCGCTTTTACCCACATGTTGATCCGATTCAAATGAGCCAATCAGAGCACATCATGCCTGTCGGAAACTGTGATTGGCTTCTGACGGCTACTCACTAAGTAGATACACAATATTCGCACGGGGCACGCAAGTTTTGCCTCATCAACTTTAGGCTCATTTGTTTTTTCTTGTTAGCAAGCACTATTGTGCTACATGGTATCCAGGCCTCGGAAATGGATGATAATTATTCCCGATGAGTCATACCAAGATTTGTCACACTGAGACACAACGGGATAAAATGTATCAATGTATAACAGTGTTACACATTGCAACTGAGGTTTTCCTAACGTGTCATACTGTTACTAATCGGCACTCTGAATTACCGGTGTGTAGCACTGTTACTAAAAGAAACTCTGTATTCCCATAGAGTATGAGTACCTAATCAGATAAAATTATGATTTTACGAAGAAATTTACATGACTTTATTCATGTAATTCTTTGTGAAATCATAATTTTACTATTTTAGATTTTACAAAAAGAATACATGAAATTAATCATGCAATCTTCTTCGTAAAATCATAATTTTATCTGATTTGATACCACAGATTTTATCACAATGCTTTAAAGCTGTTTTAGGTACTGATATTCGATTGGAATACAGAGTTTCGTTTAGTAACAGTGCTACACAACGATAATTCACACATTGGGAAAACATCAGTTGCGATATGTAATACTGTTACACATTGATACTTTTTCCCGTTGTGTCTTAGTGTGACAAATGTTGGTATGACTCATCGGGAACAAACGACCGTCAGTTGAGAAAGTAGCCTAGACATTTTATAAAATGTTGCTAGATGGCCAATATTTTTTACCAAACAAAGTTGCTATAGCTAGAGTCCTTAACGTGAAATACGGTCCCATCTGGAAGAAAGCATGAAACTTGGCATGATTGTAATTTTCATATATCTATTTTAATATTGATATAGAAACACTTTGAGTAATAAAAATGTTTCCCCCCCTTTTATTTCCCAAATCGTGGTTTTTCTCATTTTTTATGAAAACGGTAAAAGTTACGCAAAAACTGTCAAAGACAAATATGTTTTTCATTAAATTCTCTATAATACCGCCATTGGTTGTATGTTGATAGAACTTATAGTTTATAAAATATGCCCATGTTACTAGGACGGTCATGGTAGAATTTCATATTTAATATCATGGATAGCTTTCGACTTCAGAAATACATTGTAGTGGTCACACGCTTCTTGTAGACATGTTACCAATATCAACAAAGTACCTCTTCCTAGGAGGAGGAGTGCACCCCGCGCGCTACAAGCGAAGAACTCCTGCCTATTCTGTTGAAACATTATATCGTGTCTGGTATCGTTTTCGTATAAATCAAGCATTATAAATTCATTTTTGATAATAACTAGGCATTATTTCATACAAAAATATCGATATTTTTGCTAAAAAGTCAAAAAATAATTCTTAATTTAATTTTTTGTTCAAAGCACATTCAAAGCGCTTCAAGATTTTATAACATGGCTAAATCTGAGTAAAATAGTAAGCATGTATATTCTAGTTCATAAAAATATACATTTTAGACAACATTTTAGTTGAACTTACATTCCAAAAAAAAATTGAAAGCCTGTGCGGCTTAAAATTCAGAACGTACTTAAATCTCGTCAATTTGTTTTGCCTAGAAGGTCCTTAGAAACAGTTTCAATAAATAAATAATTTGTTTTTACTTGTTTAAAACAAATATTTAAAGAAATTTATCATCAAAATTGGAACTGTTTCTAAGGACTTTCTGGGAAAAACTCATAAACTTAGCTAGAAGCACGTTTTGAATTTTAAACGCCGCACGGGCTTTTATATTTTCACATTTTTTGAATGGAAGTTAAACTAAAATGTTATTTAAAATATATATTTTTATAAACTAGAATATCCGTACTTACCATCAGAATTTATTTTACTCAGATTTACTCTTGTTATATATCTTAAAGCAATTTGAACGTGCTTTGAACAGAACAATTAAATTAAGAATTTTTGTTCACTTTTAGGAAAAGTATCGATATTTTTCTATGAAATGCTGCCAGAAGTTATTATCAAAAATGAATGCCTGTGCTTGTTTTATACGAAAACGATACCAGACACGATATAATGTTTAAACAGAATAGGCAGTAGTTCTTCGCTTGTAGCATAGGGTCCTCCTCCCCCCCCCCCCCCCCAATAGGAAGAGGTACTTTTTGTTGATGGTAACATGTCTACACGAAGTGTGGGACTACTACAATGTATATCAGAAGTCGAAAGCTATCCATGAAATTAAATACGAAATTCTACCATGACCGTGCAATATTAGAAAAAGTTCGAATTTTTCAAAAAAACGTCCTAGTAACATGGAGCCGTACTACTAGAATTAGAGCTAAATGTTTTTTTTTTTATCTTTATTTGAAAAAAAGTAAAAGAATAGACGAACTTCATGCTAAAAGCATTATCTAACAGCTTTGATCTAATAGTCTACCTTTTGGTCATACAGAGACAGAGAATGCTATGAGGGTGCAAAAATATAATGTTCATGAACTATTATTACATACATAGGTACACTAAATCATATTAATAAATATGTACAGACATCTCCAGAAGTGGAGTCAGAATTTCTCATACTAATTCGATTATAGAAGTGTTTGCACTTAAGACCTTATGATTGTGTGTTATTTGTAAAACGCCTATGTGTCTGTGCAATGTCAACCGACCGAATACGATGTTTCCATAGAAGTAGGTAGGCTGGCGCGGCGAGTCGGCGAGCGCTTCATACTTGCTATGGATTTCATAGACATACTATGAATGATACGGAACGTTCATAGTATGTCTATAAAATCCTTGCTCTAACTTTTATGGTATCGTTACTTCGTATGGGTGGTCAGTATGGACCAGCTATGAAAATGAATATTTGACGGTGAATGAAAAAAAAAAGACAGACGCAAATTTATCACTTCAACCGAGTTCTCGTTTTAGTTGAACGCATTTGTTAGTGATAGTTATCTAAGTATTTGTGGAATATTACTTTACCAACACTTGCCAATATAGGCCATTATAAGTAGGTATTATGGAGACTATTCGGATTTACTTTGCATGATAGTGGTTGCAAAATAGTCTCAATTTCTAATGAAAGGAACTGGATTAAGTGTGAGTATTTTTAAACAAATAAATAGTTGTGATTTGAAATATGTGTGTGTAAATGTGTAATATTTTGTGATTAATTCAAACATAAAATGATAACATAATATTAATGTATTGTATTGATATATTTTTCTTCGTGATTTTGCTTTACATAAGTGATAGTTTTGAAATTAAATATAAACTAAATACCTAATTATATATTATTATATTTTTTTAGTGGACAACACGTTGGGTGTAGCGACTTGCTGCAGGGTAGCCTTGCCGCAAAGTAGAAGACCGGCTATTATCTCTGAGCAGCAGCAACAATAATGTTGGAAGAATATGAAGGCGATGATTTTACCTACCAGGAGTTATGCTGATTTATTTGATGTTTCGATGCCTATCTACTGTTCGTCGTGCATATCAAGCTGGTGGCGTGCATAAAAAAACTGGATAATTTATTTCGCTTCCAGAAATAAATGTCATCCTTGGCCAGCGCGGTCTTCTAACCTCAACTCCATAGAAAATCTATGGGGCCTGATGGTGCATAGAAGATGAGCAAGGAAGAATTAGTTTCTCATTGTATGGATGTTTAGGACAGTTTTTTTGTGATTGAAATATGTGTAGAAAAGACAACAACGGCAACTTTACAAAATAGTGAGTTAATTATTTGTGTTTTAAATTTAATCAGTGAGTTCATTCATTAAGTAGGTATATTCCAACTGTCCTCTTTCTATTGTATCAAATCTGGTTTTATAAAAGTATAAACATTATTAAAATTATTTTTATACTTATTACTTGTTTTTGTATTTTGCATTACAAATACAAGGTTATGTTTCGTAATAGGAGATAAATTGTTAGATGTTGAGGTTTAGTTTCAATCTTCTTTTCATGATGAAAACGAATACTTAAGCTATAACCTCAATATTTACTAACAAAAAGCGAAAGTATAATTTAGTAATAATATATAAAATAAATGAACAGATTCTTATAAGTAACTTACTACAGAATGCTTATTTTTATGTTCTTATTTATTCTGTAATTAGATAGGGAAGTGATTAAACATAAATTTTGAATTTGTTAGTGTAGTTTATAATAATAAATTTTACATAAGTATACTATACCTATTTACATGAATAAATAGTTGTCATGATTTTTGAGAATTTTTATTTCATAACAAATATATAAAAGCATATCAATTACATGATATAAAAATACTCTTGGCTTATGAATTGAGTTTAATATGAAAAATAAAATATCTGGATGTGACTCGAACTTTGACCTGTATCAACTGCAGTCCATCCGACTCCCGATTAGACCAGCAGATGCATTAGCTTGTGACGAAATTATCAATTGGTTGCGTGTCACCGTACTCACCACTATTGGTTTGCTTTATAATAAACTATAGGTAGTGTATTATTATTTCTGTGTCAGAATCCACTACTTAGTACCCCGTAAATTTGATAGATGGCAGCACGTAGGCAGTATGAGCACGAAGCACAAGCATGCAGCAGAATTGTGTCTTGGTGTGGGTGGGTAATATGATAATTAGCTTAGTGTGAGTAGTGTTCTTATTGTAATTATACGTCCGTAATATGGACGTAACGCACACAATGAAGGACTGCGCGCCTGCAAGGCAATATGATATTTAAGGTATGACTCCACTTTTGACTCTAGACTGTACAGTAATATGTGATACAGTATGTAGAATACAATGAAATGACAAATTCTAATAGTCAAAGTCAAATTTTTTTATTGAAACTTGGCCTTCAAAGAAGGCTCTTTTTCACGTCGATAACTCAAATAAACTCAATTTAATCATAATATATTATATCTCTTAAAGTCTCAAAGCTACAAACTACTAGCATTTCGGAACGACCACTGCTGAGAAGAAATGCCGAAAGAAACTCATAAAACAGTCTTGGTCGCCGAATATTCCAGAGGGGCTATTTATTAACTTTGTACATACACTAGATTGTGTACAGTCAAAAAAAAAATATAAGAAAAAAAATAATAATAAAACATGTTATGTTTGTGATCAAGTAACCACAATAAATTGTTTAAGAACAAATAATAAAAATAAAATTCGAATCAGGATCGAAGCAGCACCCCCCTGGCAACACCCGTTCACGAGTTGACGCGAGGGTCAGCCATCGCAAAGCTCAACCATAATAGAGGGAACCTTACGACCCGAAACAGTATATTTTTCAAAAGTCAACAGTATATTTTTATTTTTTTAATAAAATAAGTAAGTATCGTTGAAAAATAAACATATCTTTAAAACAGAGAGTAGGTATTAGAAATATCTATCTTAGTTTAAGAGGAAGATGTCCATGGCTGGGGTTGTTCAGTATTTTCTTTGGTTGAGTAAGTATTTAACAAAAAAGTTAATGAAATGAAAAGTTGCTAGAAAAAGTAGCCAAAAAAAATTTGCAACAAGTTTCATAAAATTGTTGCTGACCAATATCAAAAAATTGCTGGATCTAGCTATAAAGTTGCTAAGTGTACACAACACTGCCGAGCGGTCTGTATCGGTCGACCGACAGTAGCGCGGAACGAAACAGCCCTATCCGCTCCTGCGCACCAGCCCCGCCCTCACCCCGCGTACGAAGTGGATCTTATAAGTTACCATCTTTACGAATATAAAATCAGCCGGATTAACAAATAATGGCATTTCAAGAGCAATCCCATACTAATTCAATATATCATTGAATATAAAAAGGAGTCATCAAAGTACAAAGTTCTGAATAAAGCGCGGAGCCAGAATGTGCCAACGAATTAAAAAAAAAAGCGTTCGTTACGGATCTAATAATGTTCCAAGATTTAGGTAAATATATGTCAGTGAATATATATCGGAGCCAATAAATTTCAAGTTTTAAAAAATCTTGGAGTCACAAAGTGTTTTTGAGTTTGAGAAAATTGACCGTTACGGAGCAAATTTTTTTCGAAATTCGAGCAAAATTTTTTATGGAGTAGAAAGGTATATTAACGAATATATCGGTCCGTCACAATCCGTAGATGAGATATATTCTATTCCGAGCGAGATAGCAACAAGAGGAGCCAAGTTATTGCGGGTTAAAGGTGGAGTCGATAATGTTCTCAGCGCACTGCTGGATCAACAAAGGGCCCAAAGTAGTGTTTATATATATATATATATATATATATATATATATATATATACTATAGGGCTTTTAATTTTATTGTTAAGTAAATAAACGATGATTAAGACCATATACAATTTTTTTTTTCTTTTTGTATTTTTTTATATATTTTACACGAAAACCGTAAATACCTACCTACATGGTGTGACATTTCTCTTTATATTTAAAGAGAAATGTCACACCATGTAGGTATGTAATAAAGATTTAAAAAAAAAAACATTTGGACATAACTAATTCTTAACCGGGTTGTAAATGAAGCACATTTTTAATCACGTGAATACTTGTGCTAGATTAAAACCGTAAACAATCACGTTTTAGATTAATGCGAGATCGCTGGTATTTAAGGCCAGAAGTAAGATCCCAACTCGCAGTTTTTTGTATTATCTTAGACAAAAGTGACCTGATATTTATAAATCCTTCAACGACCAAGAGATCGCATGAGGTAGTGCGCCTATTGTTAAACAATTGTTATCTAATACGCCGCGATTAAAGGAAATGTTCATATATTGTAAGTATTGTTCTTATGTAAAATAACTCACAACACTCAATTATGTGAAATCCGTAGGAGAACTAAAGTAACCGACATAGCCCGCAGAATCGCGAAACTTAAGTGGTAGTGGGCGGGGCACATAGCTCGTAGAACAGATAGCCGTTGGGGCAGAAAAGATCTCGAGTGGCGACCACGAACCGGAAAACGTAGTGTTGGCAGACCTCCCACTCGGTGGACCGACGACCTGGTGAAGGTCGCGGGATGCGCATGGATGCGGGCAGCGCAGGACCGGTCGTTGTGGAAATCCTTGGGGGAGGCCTTTGTCCAGCAGTAGATGTCTTTCGGCTGAGAGAGAGAGAGGGAGATGTATTAACTTTTTGTCACTACTTTGCTCCCATGCTGGTCTGGGAGCGAAGAAAAAACATAGAATGTGCCAGCTGCTTCTCTTCCCGCGCAGATTGTAAAATTCAATCGAGGGAAAGGGTTTTAAACTGGGGGCATTCCTTCACTCATAGGCGATGGGCTAGCAACCTGTCACTATACCTGAATCTCCATTCCATCAGAGAACCCACTATTCAGCTAAGCGTGGCCTTCGAGTCTCACGACTCTTGGTTCTGTGTACCCCGTTAGGCATAAAGACGTTATTCTATGGTATGTATGTATGTATGCACTACTTTATATGTTCTTTTCTGAAAATGGTGCAATAATGTGTTGATTTATCTATCTAATTAAAAAAATAAAAAAGCCTACCAAAAAAAAAATCATTGTTTTACATTTTAGAATAAGTATATAACTTTTGGAACTTATTAACTTTTGGAAGTCGCCTCTCTGGCGTAGGCCTCCCCCAGTTTCTTCCACTTCTCCCGATTTTTTGCCTGTCGCATCCAGTCAGTTCCACACCTTTTCTTATATATCTATCTAATTAAACAGCATTATTTGTTTTCAGACATATTCATCATATCATCAACTTTACCAATTACAATAGGACTGTGGGGCATAGACTCATTGAGAAGATATGATCACAATATGTGGAGGTACCTGCCAAACCTTCCTGTTCTTAATAAATACATGCCTTGCACCGATTGTCCAGATGTCTACCTACCTGTCTGTACGTTCAGAAATGACACATATATGAACATATGCCTGTTCAAATGTCAGAACTTCGCATGGCATGAAGACCACGTCGTTAGAAGAGGAATTTGTATATATTACTAGCATAGCCCCGAGATTTAGTTCCCGTGGGAATTCCGGGAATCCTCCCTTGTTGGGGTACACTCTCTAAGGAACCTACATGCCAAATTTCAGCTTCCTACGCCCAGTAGTTTTGGCTGTGCGTTGTCTGTCAGTCACTCAGTAACGGAAGAATTTAATAAAACGAGGCGAGGAGTGCTATTATTATTATGTTTAATTCAATTATTTAACTGTTGTTTTGGTGTTTGGTGGACTTGAAGGGTGGATTGCACCAACAATGAGGTTATAGTAAAAGTGTCAAAGCTAAAACCGTTGTCTTTTAACATTTATAGCCTTGAATTTTTAACTATTTGTCAAGTCAAGGTGCTTTCATATTTTATCGGTATTTTAACTGGACTTTTGGTTAAGTTAAAGTTACTGTTCTATGTTAAGATAGATGGGGCAAACTTTAGTACATAGAGATATCAAGCAAAGCAAGTTCAAGTAAATAAAGAATACTTGAGAAATCTAATTTTTTCCAATTTATTTCCCTATTAATTTCTAGAATTGTCCAATAAAATCTTAGAAAAATCAGGCTACAATAATTATCGTATTATTATTATAATTAACTAGCATTCGCCCGCGGCTTCTGCGTGAATTTCCCCACGAGAACAGTGCTTTTTCCAGGGATGAAAGGTACCCTATGTCCTCCTCCGTACTTCCAGCTTTGTGCATGCAAAATTTCAGGAAGATTGGTTCAGTAGATAGAGCGTGAAGAGGTAACAAACAAACAAACAAACAAACAAACTCACTTTCGCATTTATGATATTAGTTAGGATAAGGGAGCGGTGGTGGCCGAGTGGTAGGGTGCCCGCCTGTGGATACAAAATCCCAGGTTCGAATCCTGCCCGGGCTACATGAGTTTGTATACCAATCTGACTCATGTTAGTTTTCATCGACCACCACTTGCTTCCGGTGAAGGAAAACATCGTGAGGAAACCTGCACTCTGGTTGATGATTATCAGCTAGTGTGTGAAATGAAGAAGGCAATGGCAAACCACTCCATTAAAATTGCCATGAGAGTCGTTGTGTGTGTTTCATTCCATATAATGACCACGACCCTCAGTCATGAGGAAATACGACTAAAGAGAGAGGATAAGGGAACCATGAAATATTTTTTTTGATGGTTGATATTTGCTGACCGTATTTCTCGTATATTTTAAAATTCTTTATCCAAAATCACTGCTTGCGCCAATAGATGTTTTACATCAAAATAAATCACATGCTTTCAAACGGCACCAATCTTAATTTAGAGCTCATAAAATTTACTGCCTCCGAACATATTATACTCGTACATAATTATTTAGTTTTTAACACCCTAATATTCTAGTTTAAAGACATTTATTCTGAAAAGAAACTGTTATGGGTACGATTTTCTTTGCATCATTTAACAGTTTATTGTGGTCTACTTTATATATCCAAAACTAGCTTTTTCCCGCGGCACTTGAAAGTTAAATGTTTCGCAAACGGAACCCTGAATCAAAAAATTGTCTTTACAAACTTATACAAATTTTAATGACCTAACAAATTATATGATGATATAATGGAGAGAAAAAAAAAACCGGCCAAGTGCGAGTAAACTCGCACACCGAGGGTTCCGTAGACGCAAGCATTTCAAAAACAAAAATAACTTTGCAGTTCGATCCCTAGAATTCTTACTGCATCGAGCGCAAAAATAAGTTTTGTAACAGTTTTATTATGTATACGAAAATCGACGTTATTTAACTGCGCAGAAATGAAAATGTCTGGCCATATCTATCGGTTTTAACGGTAAAGTTAATCGGTCGTAAAGTTTAGCTGGTTTATGTGCAAAAGGAAAATCTTGTTTGACATTTTTATCCGCCCGTTGAGGTCCTTAAATCTTAATTAAGGGTAATGATTTCGACAGTCGATGAATCCTAGTCCCAATCCTAACTAATATTTATTAATGCGTCACGCACCCTTAATCTAAGAAGATCGCTGACACGGCAACTGCAGTTCCCAGTACCCCATGTAGCCGCGGTCGCATCACATCGGAGCTACATTGGAATTTCTTGCGCAACCATCCCATTGTCCGCCACCCGGCGAGTTGCGTTGCGATTGCGAGTAGAATTCCGTATCCTCACTTCGGTTCGGTCTCACACTTTGTACTTCGTTAATGATTTTATGTAATTTTGCTATGTCTCTTAAGTTCTATTAAATCCTAACTAATATTATAAATGCGAAAGTGATTTTGTTTGTTTGTTACCTCTTCTCGCTTCATCTTCTAAACCAATCTTCCTGAAATTTTTCATACACATAGTTAGAAGTACGGAAAAGGACATAGGGTACCTTTCATCCCGGGAAAAGGCACGGTTCCCGTGGGAAATTCACGCGGGCGAAAGCTAGTAGTTTATAAAAAAAAATTTTTTTTTTAAACTGCGTATACCGCTCGCTTAATTAATGCAAAAGTGAGTTTGTTTGTTACCAATTCACGCTTTATTTTCTGAACCAATCCGCCTGAAATGTCGCATTAAGTTAGAAGTTAGAAGAAGTTCATAGGATACCTTTCATCCCGAGAATAGCACTGTTCTCGTGGGAAATCCACGCGAGCGAAGCCACGGGCAAAAGCAGTACCATGTACATAGTATCTTTGCCTCACGGCTTTGCTGCCGTGAGGAATTTAGAGAATGTGGATAGCTTCTAGCCCGGTCTTTTGTCGTTTCTCACCACAAGCGATTCGAACCGCGGACCGAATCGCCCAAACGCCCATTTTGACTGAGTTCTTTTATACCGCAGTGGTTGAAGCGGTGCGAATGGCCCAATGTATCCAGTAAGATACCTTTCTAGGACCGCGGTTGTGGTGTGAAATGACCAAAGACCCTTATAGCCTTCGTCATGACTCGGACCGATGCTCACTCGGCCCGCGGGCCGAGTCATCGGATTTTTTGATTTATTTTTTCTTTCCGGCGACTGAGACTAGTCAAAATTAAAAAAAACTATTGTTCAAGCCCATAAGTACAGTCAGGCGAAAAAATGATGAAAAAGTGCAATAAAGAAAAAACCAAATACACAACATTTCTAGGGATTTCGAGATGTACCTAAGTATCAGCGGCTTTAAATGACAGAGGTAGGTAATAAAAAAACATTATTTTTAAGAATTTCATCTTAAATAAAAATCAATGTTGCAATATTAAAATGGTACACATTTTCCTTCATGCAATTTAGTAAGTGCAGCACCCTTGGATATTTCACATTCTAATTGGCACTGATTAAAAAAGGACTTTCCATTAGAAGCACATACTGGATCGTAGATTTCCGGACATGCACACGGTTGAACTGTTGTTGTTTGAAGTGTTGGTGTTGTGTTTGAACCATCTCCTTCAGTAGTTGAACTTTCAGGTTGCTGTGGCTGATCAGTAGGTGGTGTATAATCATAATCCGCAGTCACGTGAGATGGGAGTGCCGTATCCATAGTAGGATCTGTACTGATCGTCATGAGTGATGGGAATACTGTTGGAACGGTGTCTACTGTATTAGGGTCCAATGGACTCGATTCCCTGTGATAGAAATTATTTTTATTTATTTTGAGGTCCACACAGGTGGGTTAAACGCGGAATAAACCGCAATTTCAGTTTATTTCGCATTCACCCTAACTACTCCACAGAAAAAATCCGCAGTGACTCCACATGATGTCAGATATTTAAAAAAATATTATGAGGGGGTCTTAAAAGGGCGAATGTAAGCCAAAATGTTTTTTAATTATTAGTATGTGTCAGTCTGTATGTTGCACGCGCATTATAAATAATTGCTGCATGAAATTTGCTTTTTTTGGATTATTCATTTTTTATTTCATATCTTATGCATAATGACACCGTTTCAAAGGCAAGCTGGAAGACAAATTTATAAAAAAAATCTAATCAGAATTACCAATATTGGTTATTAATTATTAACGTATTGATTTTAAAAATGCACTTACTGAATCCATATGCCATGAATGCTATAATAACTAGATTACATCGAACTTATAACACTAAATTCTCTGATATCGATCTCTTTCACTTAAAAAATATACGCTCAGGAAAAATGCAATGCACATAATTGAAAGTACATAGTTTATGTACCACATAATTTGTAATTTAGTCTCTATGCGCAATGTTCTTTGATCTGTCAAAACTGTTTTGTTAATGCGTCTTTAGTTCACTCAATGTAATACCTAAAAAAATGTAAATCCGTAATTGGCTGTCAGTGTAAAAATTAAGAAACTATTTTAAAATTTATAAGAGCTGTGGATTTTGTGATAATAAATGAAAAAAAAAAAAAGGGCTGGAAGAAATTGCATTTGCGATAAGCCCGCCTTTGCGCTCATTTAAAATGTTTTTGTTACTATGTATTTCTTTTCCGTAAATGGTGCAATAAAGTGTTGATCTATTTATCTATCTTAAACAAATTGAAGTTGATTTATAAATGACTTACGTAGCATGAGAGGTGGAGGTGGTAGTGAATTGAGGCGTGACTTTAATTGCCCAAAAGATCTGTACATAAGCTGTAACATTTAAAATAAAATAAAAATTAAAAAAAAATCTCAGCTTGTGGTTATTATGTTGACATTACATATAAATTATTAGCAATATTTCTATTGATGAAAATACTCCAAAAAATCTCAAAAAAGAAATCAGCTGTTCCATATTATTATGCAATACCTCCTCCTTCTTTACTTAGTCGTATTCCTCCTAAAGGCCCATTTAGACGCTATTTGCAGTTGCATACAAATATTGAAGCAATAATTTACTCGCATGGTCTAAACAACAGTTGCAAGTTGCACCGTCTAAAGGGGCCTTAAGGGTCGTGGTAATTATGTCGAAAGAAACACACACACAACGACAATCTTGGCAATAATAATGTACTTAGTGGTTTGCCATTGCCTTCTCCATTTCACGCACTAGCTGATAATCATCAACTAGAGTGAAGGTTTTCTCACGATGTTTTCCTTCACCGGAAGCAAGTGGTTGTCAATAAAAACTACCGTACATGAATCAGATTGGTATACAAACTCATGTAGCACGGATCTTTGCAGTCACAGGCGGGCGCCACCACTCGGGATTTATTCCGATCCAATACCACGAACAGAATACCACTGGTAATCCTTTGAATTTTTGATTAATTTCGATTCCAAACGCATACCACTGTTTAAACTAATACCAAAACAAGTTCAAAGGTACAGTCAGCACAAATGCTTTGTATATAATTACAACATTTTTCTCTCAAAATCTGTTAGATCAAAATAAACAATTTGATGACTGAGCTGACTGTACCAAATTCAAGTTTTGGTATTCGTTTGGACATAAAATTAAATAATTATCCCACCAAAAACATTCTGTAAAAACCTAGCCAAGTCTCGATGGAGCTGTTTGTTTATCTCTAAAAAGTAATGAAATCTAGACAAAGTCGTTCCAAGTCTAAGGTTCCTTACTGCGATTTCTTTATTATTATACTAGCAGCCCGCCCCGGCTTCGCTCGGGTGGACAATATTTGTTTTTTAGGGTTCCGTACCTCAAAAGGCAAAAACGGAACCCTCATAAGATCACTTTTTTGCCCGTCTGTCTGTCAAACTTTTTTTCTCAGGAAAGCTTTAAGGTACCTATCAATTTGAAATTAATATCGAATACAGCGATTTCAGACAGCAATCAAAACCTATAGGGTACTTCCCGTTGACCTAAAATTATGAAATTTGTCAAAAATCAAGGTCTAACAGTACTTATACAGAAATAAATCTGAAAGTTGTTGGAAGTAAAAAAAAGTGTTACAAACTATTTTTTGCGCTCGATGCAGTATGAATCCTAGGGAGCGAATTGCAAAGTTAAGTTTGTTTTGCGTGTACGGAACCCGGTGCGCGAGTTTGAATCGCACTTGGCCAGTTTTTAAGGTTCCGTACCTCAAAAGTAAAAAGCGGAACCCTTATAAGATCACTTTTTGCCCGTCTATCCGTCTGTCTGTCAAACTTTTTTTTTCAGGAAAGCTTTTAAGGTATCAATTTGAAATGAATATCGAATACTCGGATCCATGGTCTCTTGCAGCAGAAAATAATCAAAAATACGTCAACGCGATCAAGAGATATTAGGTACCGTAAATGTAGCGAATTTTCGTATATTTTGCGATTTCAGGCAGCAATCATAACCTATGGGTACATCCCGTTGACCTAAAATTATGAAATTTGTCAATAAGCAAGATCTAATAGTACACACACAGGAATTAATCTGAAAGTTGTAAATATGTTGTTGGAAGTTTAAAAAAAGTGTTACAAACTTTTTTTTGCGCTCGATGCAGTACGATTCCTAGGAATCGAACTGCAAAAGTTGAGTTTGTTTTTTAAATTAGTAGGTCTTTTAGTGAGAACTATAACGTGAGATGCTTTGCGTGTACGGAACCCTCGGTGCGCGAGTTTGACTCGCACTTGCCCGGTTTTTTTAATGATATTTACGTTAATCTCGTACATCCTACTAAAATAAATACTGATAAAAACATACGAAAACGCGCCCGCTCAGAGATAAGTAGGTACCTACCTATACTGCGCCTTGAGTCTTCGCTAGGTGGTTTCGCGGCGCGTTGTCATTCTTTAGATAACTCGTAGTATTTCGGAAACTATTGATCCAAATTACATGCAGTAAAAGGCAAACATTAAATATATTAAGTACTTGTGACGATAGACTTGTTTAATTTGATAAGGATTAATAAATTGTGGTTAATATCACCAGTTAAAAAACACCTAACGATTTTAATTATTTTTAAAACATAAAAGTAGTTATTGTGGCTGAAATATAAAAGCTAGATATATGCTATCGCGGACTTTTTTTGTAGACCTATTGTAGATATACAATTCCTCCATACATGATTTTGATACATCTCTTACGCATTGGACAGCGTTTTCGATGAAAGCTGCCGGGCGGCTAATTTTTTCCGACTTCCTTAACAATTATCGTCATATTTCAACTAATATACACAAAACATAAACAAATTATACACTAAAACCTTCCTCATGAATCACCCTATCTATTAGTGAAAACCGCATGAAAATCCGTTCAGTAGTTTTTGAGTTTATCGCGAACAGACAGACAGACAGACAGACAGACAGACAGACAGACGCCGCCTGGGGACTTTGTTTTATAATGTGTTATGATTATGATTATGATGATTATGATTATGATTTTTAATGTTGTGTGACTTGGCCGTTGAAGGGTACACAAGGGTACAAAACCAAGTGCTCCATGACACCATTGCACTAATCTGTCGCCAGAACCGCTACCCATTAACGATAGAAAATTGCCACTTGGAAAACGTTGATTCAATAACTAGTCAATTATAAGCTTGATAAAGCCACTAATGTATAAAGAATGTTTAACGGCCAAGTCACACAACATTAAAAAATATAATAATAAAGAAATCGCAGTAAGGAACCTGAGACTTGGAACGACTTTGTCTAGATTTCATTACTTTTTAGAGATAAACAAACAGCTCCATCGAGACTTGGCTAGGTTTTTACAGAATGTTTTGGTGGGATTTCACTTTCTTTTTGTAGAAACGTGGACATATTGATTTATTTTGTTAAATTTTCTTATTTGACACAGTTTCTTTCTTTTTTAGGAGTAGTTTTATTATTATTACAAATCTTTCTTTTCTTTTTTCCGGTTCTGATTCTTGTACAGTAAGCAACAGTCTTTCGTATTGCCCATTCGCGTTCATTATTTAATCTTTTAGACGGTTTAGATCGTTTAATTTCTGTAAGATCGGCGCGGTATTTACGCCTAAGCCGGTTGTATTCGGTGATCGCTGAAGCTTGAGCTTTTATACTCTTGAAGTCAACATTTATGAGATGAACCATAGCGTTGTACAAAGTACTTATTGCTTCCATGACCATACCATACCCATGAAGATTGGTTACTAGAATTTAAGACCATAGAGCTAGCAAAAAAACTTAATATTTTTTTTTTATTTCTGTGCAAAAAAATGTTTAATTGATTTTTTTCCTATGTCTATGTTCTAGAAATTTATTCTACAGAATATTGCATGGAAGTAGTAAGTACTTTGTTGTACAAAGTACTTATTACTTCCATGGAATATCGTAAGGAATAACTGAAAATTAGCTCGATTCCAAGGAAAAAATAAGAATTTCATCGAAGTTTTATTTTTCCCATGCAATAATAATACAGCCAGTGTTCTAAAAACCAGAGACCAAATAAATTTAAAAAAATTGTATGTCATTCTTGGCCTATCACGAGCAGGGTTTCCAACTTGTGGCTTACCCCAAACAAAAGTAAATAAAATTTCGTTTGTTAATTTGATTATGTAGGGATTTTTTTATTTGACACTTGATCAGTGTTATCAAATTGAGGGTTTTAGCCCTAAATTAAGGGTCAAAATATACGATGCTGAGGAATGAATAAAAAATATGATGAGTATTTTTTATTCATTCCTCAGCACTTTGACAATTTAAATGTAACAATATCATTTAAACCACCATAATCATTACCAATTTTCGACATAATTGGAGCCTCATGCAAGTTGATAACCTTATTTTCGTCATCAAGCATTAGGAGGCATAATATTTTCAATTTTTCATATTGAACGTAGGGTAATTTTTGAAGAAGCGGGCAACTCTTAAAAGCAAAATGAAAACAGACAACAACGAAAAATTTGTACCTATTTTAAGTACAATCGAAATACAACTTGGTACAATATCCCGATGAATATGTACGGTTATAACGTATTATAGAGGTAATGCGTATGGCAAATAGGGGGCGTTGCCATAGAGATATGGTAATCTCTAATACAGCTGAGACCAGCTGAGGGTTCTTCATGACATACTTCAGACCTTCGATTTTTGACATCAAATGAAGCGGCCCACCAAGTTGAATATTTTTTGTAAAAGCGGTATATGTCGATCTCTAATAGTTTGGTTGGGCTCTTGTGTTTTCTAATCAGGGTCACCAGGTACTCCAGATCTTCGATTATCCTAGTTTTTATAGTTTTCCCTTTATGTGGCCATTAAATCCTAACTCTGTACCAAATTTCAGCTCTCTGAGTTTATGGGAAGTACTAGTTCTATTTTGATGATCATGAGTGAGTGAGTGAGTGTCGAAAATGCGAAACTTTGCTTTCGCTTTACTTCGGAACTAAATGACCTACAGACTTGAAATTTTGGATTTTAAGTATGTGATTATAGCTTACTGGATGACGAAAATTTCTTCGTTCTGGTCTTATTCAGAGGTTCTCAAATAGGGGCCTGAAAATGCGGCGAAATGGTTCCAGTAAAGGATGGTACGGCAGTGTTTGCTTCGCGCTCGACTTGGCGGGGGCACTGCCGTGCCCCTGATTTAATTTTAAATACTAAAATTAAATAATTATTTAATTTTATGTCCAAACGTATACCAAAAACGAATTCCGAACCAATACCACTCTTTAAATAATAATTTAAGTTTTGGTATTGGTTCGGAATAGAAAATAATTTAAAATTCAAATACCAGTGGTATTTGTTCGTGGTATTGGATTGGAATAACATTCGGCCACTTTCGCTTTACAATACCTACTCGTCCAAAGTGTATGTATATGTAATGTCAACAAAATAACCTCATTCAAATGAGAAAAACTTAATAAATAAATACTTACAAATAAAAAAGATATGCAATAGTACTGAAGCCATCTCTGTTGAATAAGGCTACAACAAGATTTTCGCTTGAAATTGTCAGTGTAATCAATTTCACACTTTCAAATCAAAGTTAAGATAAGACGATTGAAAGATTAATTTTAATTGACAATGAGTTTGAAAACAGCTTATTGTTTTTGCCTTCAATTAAAAAAAAAACTTATTAACTTATTTTAGGTACCGTACCTCAAAAGACAAAAACGGGACCACGATCACTTTGTTGTCCATCTGTCTGTCAAACGTTTTTTTTCTCAGCAATTGAAATTAATATCGAATACTCGGATCCACGGTCTCTTTCAGCAAAAAAATAATCAAAATTATACGTCAACGTTATAATAGTACGGCTCCTTGTCCTAACAAAAATCGATTTTATGGTCCCACCTGGATGAAACCATGAAACTTGGCATGTATGTAGCTTTCATATATGTACTTTAATATGAATAGGCAGAAGATCTTCGCTTGTAGCGCGCGGGGTTGCACTCCTCCCCCTCCCCAATTGGAAGAGGTACTTTGTTGATGATGATAACATATGTCAACACGAAGTCTGGGACGACTACAATATATATCAGAAGTCAAAGTCAAAGTCAAAATTTTTTATTGAAACTTGGCCTTCAAAGAAGGCTCTTTTTCACGTCGATAACTAATTATTTAATCATAATATATTATGTCTCAAAGCTACAAACTACTAGCATTTCGGAACGACCACTGTTGAGAAGAAATGCCGAAAGAAACTCATGAAACAGTCTTGGTCGCCTAATATGCCAGACGGGCTATTTATTAACTTTATACATACGAGTACACTAGATTGTGTACAGTCAAAAATAAAATATAAGAAAATAAATAAAATAATATAATAAAACATGTTATGTGTGCCGTTGGCACTAATATTATACGGCAATAGTCAAGCGCCCCTCGACCCGCGCATGAAGTACACCACGGCCTCATAGTTGGTGTTCCTCCGTATTCCTGGACTAACATTAATATGGATAGAAGTTGGTACAGAATGACTTGACAGTAACTGAGAATGACAACAGCCCGTGCACTCAGGTAACCGTCCGCATACCGAGACCGATCTGGATATATTGAGTCACACCTCCGTGCGGGTAGCGGGGAACTAGCCGGTCCGCTAGTACGCCACATCCCTCCTTTCTTTTTTCAAATTAACCCTTTACATCAAATTTTTAATTATATAGCATCACAATTCTTAAAGCCAGGCAAACTACCAGCGTTTCGGAATGACCACCTCTGAGAAGAAACGCCGAAAGAAACTCATTACAGTATTGGTCCTTATTATGTCATTCTGACATGACATGCTTTCTATTTTTTTTTTATATGTTTTTTCTAAAGATTTTACTTTACATCATGTTCATTATGTGCATGGTCGAAAGAACGTGAACTATCTCATAGGAATCATATAAATATCTGCATCAATAAATTGCGATTCTCATCTCGCAAATCGGGATCATTAAAATATTCAGCGGCATTTCCTTTACCGAAAGTCACTTCTTTAACAATATCGGTCACTTATTCTTTTTCCTTTTCTTTATTTTTTTTTTTTTCGTTTTCATACTAAAAATTCATTCTTATGATGTCAGAGGTTGATACTTGGTTTTCGGTTAACCAAATTGTAAAAAATTTAACAACTACATGTTCGTAATATTTCATTTATTTATTTGTATTATGATCATATTTTTATTATTTTTAGTTGGACCAACTCGGTTCAATGTTTGTAGAATTTGTATTTTATAATAATTACTACAGTTAAAAGATGAACAATGATAACTGTTAAAATGTGTCAATGACTTTGAAAAAATGTCAGAAACATTATTATTTATTTTGGTCATGAAGTAGACACGATGCCATTGCTTGGCGTAAATTGTAGATCTAAACTTAGCCGGAACAGCACATACCTAGATAATCTCTATAAAATCCTATACGGATAAGGATTTGCTATTTATAAAACATAAGTTGCTTATTAGTAAAATCTGTTTGAGAAACAACTAATTGGAAATTTAAATAACAACGATATATATATTTTTTATTTTATTTTTAGTTTTATGTAGGTACTGATCAAAGGATCAGAAGGTCGTCTCCAAAGTGCCTTACGTGCTGGACGTGACACGTGAAACCACGTGATTTGTGCTTGTGTATTCCTGCACCGAATACACACAAGCACAAAACCGCATCCAACCTCAACTCACGGGTCGATTAGACAGTTACACACCACTCCGAACGATCGTCGATCATCCAATCACAGGAATCTCAGAAAATTTTACACACAACTGCATTTTTCGACAGCTTGTCATTTGCTTTTGACAACGAAAGATACGGAAAAGCGAGCACTTTCAATGATATTTTTCCGTCAGCTCAAGATAGCGCGGAGCAACTACGTGCAGCAAACGAACCTTCATTCTTGGCCTATGATTGGTTGTTTCAATTACTAAATTGAAAAATATTGTATGTAATCGAGAACAGCCAACTAATACGTCACGTCTAATATGTTTATATCATTGAGTTAGGTACGTTATTAGACGTTATAGAATATCTATTTTTGGATTTTTGAGCATCTCAGATGCATGCAATTAGTACTATATATCTGATTTCTATATGAGAGTACTTTATATAGAATATCAATAAATAAAGGCATTGTTCTCAAGCTTTTTGTCAATCTAGTAGCACTTTCTAGCGCCTGACTATAATAATGCGTGGAGAAAGTACATAATTTAAATAAAATAGCCTATAGTGCCTAACAAGTGGCTGATCCACAATCTTGATCACTACACAGAAAGAATATAATAAATCAAATATTATCGTAGGAAAGGCTTACGTGCATTTGCTTTCAATGCACAATATTTTGTACTTTTATCATAGTTACATAGTAGGTTTCTTAAATAAATAACAAGTCATATTTTGCATATATTTATTTATTAAAAACATGATGTATATTAGGGTGGAGCGAAATTACTTTTCACGATTTTAAATTTCTAATAGTGAAAAGTTTATGCCTTTTGGTCTCAAACATACACACTTAAAATATTATTTGAAAAAATATAGGGTAACCGTCTCCGCAAGGTCATTGAACTTTTACGAAAAGTCGATTTTGGACTCAAGTTTATAGATTTTTAATTTTATTAAAATGACAAATATATGTATAATTCATATTAATTTCAGAAAGGAAAAATCCTCTTTTTTCGATAAAAAATAATGAACAAGGTGCAATACTACGTACATGAAGAGTTCGGGGGGTGCAAAAGAAGGGTCAGTTTTCGCATGAATAATTGAAAACGCGCTTGACAATTTTTTGACAAATATCCTATAAATTCTTAGTATTATAATGAAAAAGCTCGGAGTGCTTGTAGTGTGCCCATTAATTAATGATTTTTGTAAGTTAAAGTCAAATGTTTTACCAACTTACAAAGATATATGAAGTTTTAAGAGTTGACGAGGTAAACTATAAGAACGTCAAAAAAACAGCCTATATTTTCGGAAATTGCTAAGTTTGTCATAAAAAAATAAATATTTATGGCTTACTGCATCTATACCAACAGTATTACTTTCCAGAGTTATTAAATTGTTATCAGCACATCATAAAAAATGGAAAAATTGCTCAAGTCCATCAAATGAATTTCATCTGCAAACTTGAAAAGTTTTCGACAGGATAGTTTGATGCTTTTTGATATTTTGGCTTGCAAATGCAAAGATTTTACTAACTGCAACTGTCCAAGATATAAGAAAAGTGCCAAAACCTGAGCAAATGTTATTGATTGTAAAGAAATAAGCTCCTAGAAATATTCACAGATCTTAGTACGTATCAGCAATAATTTCAGGCAACTCTCCCGAAGATTTAGTCTTTACGATACGTCTACAGTTAAATAGTCACATGCCCGTTGACTAAAAAGTAAAAATCGACTCTTTGGTTTATACAGCGACGGAAAAATCATCACTTGGCCTTATCACTGCGGCAACATTAATAGTGATACTATATGCTCTGTTATGGTTCTGCATTAAAAGAAAAACCATCAGAGTAAAGATGGTTCTCGGTCTCTTTTTAACATTATTATTTACTCGATACCTTTTAGAAGATTTAGAAAGCATATAAGACCCAGTCTATCAAAGAAATGGCTATTTTGTGTACAACGACAATATTTTCTGGCTATGTTAATTGTCACGCGAAAGCAAATTCGTGAGTTGGATGCTCGTCGTAGTTTAAAGGCACGCAGTATTGCCACATCAACAACCCCAAGATTTTTTGTAATGATATAGAAACAATATATTGGCAAAACAATTGTATATAGCCACCATTTTCCATACAATTATCGACTGAAGAAATTGGCGGTATAGTACAGCCTGGTGGTGAGAATCAGCTGCTATTCTTTTGAGTTCTGTGTCCCATGCAATCTGTTGAATGAGCTGTCAAGATCACAGAAGAAATAGCCACTTAACATTACACTATAACATCTCATTTGAGAGCCATACAGGGCTGAATTAGAATTAAGAGAATAAAATACCGAAATTTGACACTAAGTGTCATTTTAGAGAAAATTAGTTTAATAATTTTTTATGTTATTTTTTTTTACTTTTTTCATTAAAACATATTATTTTATGGTTAATTAACATATTTTGTGTTAATTCACATAATTTGAACCCGTTTACATGTCAATAAAAGGTCTGGCAGGTAAAGCAAATTTTTCAAAAATTTTAAAACTTTGAAGTCAGTGCGGAGGCAAAAGATGTTGTCTAATTTATATCAAAATTGACATATAGTATTAATTTCGGGCAAGACACAAATCCCTCACTATTAGAATTCAAAATAAAAATAAAATATTCCCCATACATCCGCGCTCCACCTAAATGTATATATACAGTAAATAGGTATAAGTGTATACATCTCTTGTTACGCAGAATAGTCAAAACCTTTTCCTTCTCTTTTTAGACCATAATTAGGAATAAATCAGTTCTTGAATCTTGTAATTTTATGAATCAAGCAATGGTTTAATGTTACATCGAGCTTTTGATTCCATCTGTGCATTCCACCTTGAAATAGAGCTATATTTGTTTATTTTTATCTTTTATAAATGTACTAGGTAAAATGCAGGTAAATAACCAATTACATTAACATATTTTGCTACTTGAAAATGTTTTGGGTTAAATGTATTTTATGACATATTATCAAGCTTGGATATATTTTATTTTAGAGTATTTTATGTCTGTAGTCAAATCACGTCAGTCAAATGTGGCAACCTCTTTAAAAAAATTACCAAGCATTACAAATGAAATAAGTTGTAGGTTTGTCAATTTTGTCCAGAGAATATACTAATCCAATACTACGTACCTTCCTAAATCCTAACTAATCCTAATCCTATCCTAACTAATATTATAAATGCGAAAGTGAGTTTGTTTGTTAATTATTTGTTTGTTTGTTACCTCTTCACGCTTTATCTACTGAACCAATCTTCCTGAAATATCGCATATAGGTACACATAGTTCGAAAATCTAAGAAGGATATATGGTACCTTTCGTTCCGGGAAAAAGCACTGTTCCGTGCGGAAATCACGCGGGCGAAGCGGCGTACAAAAGCTAGTATATAATATAATTCAAATAAATATTACTTGCTTTTTTTGGCATTTATAATTTACTAGCTTTTGCCCGCGGCTTTGCCTGCGTGAATTTCCCACGGAACAGTGCTCCCAGGATGAAAGGTACCATGTCTTTCTGGTCCTACCGGTCTTATAACTATATGTATGCGAAGTTTCAGGAAAATTGGTCAGGTAAATAAAGCGTAAGGGAGTAACAAACAAATAAAACAAATTAACTTTCGCATTTATAATATTAGTTAAAAGTTAGATAAGCTAGTTAGAAGAAAAAAAAACTGTTAGAGTACATAGAATGCAAAATTCAATAAAAGTGTTACCGGGCAGCAGCGAAAAATGTTTATAATAAATTGGATTTATATTTTTCGGACTTGGGGACATTTATACAATAATTTTGCGCTTTTTCTGAAATTTAGGGTAAACATCATTGTGTCTTCCTTGAAAATTTAATGTATTTTTTTGTAGATGATATTTTATTTCCAGCCATGAATATTTCACGAATCAAAGTCTTTAACGATAAATACCGGTTGCAATCTCTCCAAACTAGAATTTTCAATAGAGTATTTTCTTTTTACAAAAAGCAGACAACCATAAACTTATTATACCGGTAGCACCACAGAAACAATTTTTTTTATATATATTTCTGTGGGTAGCACAGACTTAAATTATTAAATAAAGAGTACTTTATCTAAAAAATAAATATTTCTGTGACCGCTAGGTATTTTATAACTGATATATGAATATTACTGGTATTGTATAACTAATTATGTTACCCATGGGGGTACAATATAATAACTTTATGGATACTCGGATTCCGCCTGCGGAAGTCCTTGTTGCTCGAAGTATAGTATCGCACATTATCTATATTATGTAGAAAAAAAAATCTGTGGTAGAAAACGCGCATAGTCATTTTGTAACTCTTCTTTTGATCTTTATGTACCTACATTGATTATATTGATTGTTATATTTATAATTGTTTGTGAAAAGCTTAAAAATTGTTGTAGATATTTTTATTTCTGTGGAGTTAGAGTTAGATACATTCTTATTCGTTCCATGGTTGATACTATACAAGGACTTTCGCGTTTAGTCTGTGTTGCTCTATGATAGATACCTATAAAATGTATAAAACTTCTTTGGTAGGAACCTACTTTATCATTTTATTTTAGTTTTTCTTGACATATTTTTGATGGATTGACTCTTGACACCTTCACTGTTGCCAGCTGTTAATATTTACCCCTTAGTATTGAATAATAATGAGTAAGTACAATTCATAAATAGGTAACACAGAACATTTTATACAAATTGTTGTGGTATAGCGGTCAACACGGCAAACCGCGACTTTCTAGTCGCAATAAATAAAAAATAAAAAAATGTAATTATTTTCACAAACTTTTTTGGTAATAAAATTGTACTTGTTTTTGAAAAAAAGCACATATTCAATATTTTATCTAATCTGAAAAAACGATGTGAGTTTAAACGAAAGATACCTCACGATAACCCGAATCGAACATTCTCAAATTAACTCCCTCAATTTCTGGTAAATCTGAATAGGGAATCACTTAAATATACAATTTCATATTTCACTCGGCATATAAAACTATTCTCATAAAGCCATATTGCGGCAAAGATTTCATAAAGCAAAATTATAATTTAATTTTACTTGAATCATATACACAGATTACCCCCGGACTTCAGGAAATAATAATGTAGGTACCTATCTTAAAATTTTAACATATTTCTCTAAAAATTGAGCTTATCGGCAAATGCCGGTTAATTACTCATGCAATCCTACACAGTTTGCCAATATATTTTTTTTTGTATTGTCTATACATTCCAAATGTTTTTATAATAGTGTGTGTGGACGGATACACACACATCTAATCATTGTATGTGTACATGGTGTGTATCCATCCATCTGTGAAACGAAGTACGTGCCTGAACTGTCAAAACCCAATGGTGGGACGACCCCAGCATTGCCATTCAACTTTACAATGCTGTCAGACTTCTGGGCACCTTACGGGCGAGGCAACATCTTGTCAGGACTGTACGACATCCAATCCATTACATCTATTTTGGTTTAATCTTAGTGTTAATTTTAATTAATTTACTTTATTAATATAATTCTATTATTAAATTGTATGTAATGTACCTACATTATTTTATGGGAATACATATTTGTCGTATTTTTTATTTGTGTATTGACTTAGAAGTGACTATTCTGTATTTTTCCACCAAACTAAATTTGGTAATACGATTTTGTAACTTGCCTGTAGCAGGTTCAGCATATAAATAGAGTTTTTTTATGATCTGCATTATACTTTTCTAATATACATTATATTTTAATTATAACCCAACATCATGGATTTTCTAAGACTGGATGTCTCGCCAATACTTTTATAGGTGCTAGACCACAATAATTATTTTTATCCACATTTGTGGAATAGCTGTTAAATTAAAAACAGTCGTTACTTTATCCGTTAAATTTACCCTTTACGGATTAGCTGTTAACAGTGGAACTCTTTTGTATAGGATAGCATACCACTAGACCCAGGCCGTTTAAAAAAACCCATTTGACCTGACCGAGAAATTAACCCGGGACCACACAAGGAGGTTGTCGTTATTGTCCTTACACATTAATTACTTATCCACCTTTGTGAATTATTGCTGTTAACAGTCGCTTGTGTGTAGGATGGCACACTACTAGACCCAGGCCGAGTCACAAAAATTATTTGACCTGACCGAGAATTTATCCCGGGACCACACACGGAGGTCATCATTGTCCTTACACATATTTATTTCAAACAACACACATATTGGATATTCCCAATTAGATATAAACTTAAATACCTAATTGTAAAAACATTTATTCGTAGCACAAAATGCACATCAATATTTATTATATTTCATCGTTTTATATTGGGTAACTTTAGCAATTTAATGCTGACTCTGAGCAATTTAATTGCAGATTCCGAGTAATTTGATGCGAGCTTAATGATCCATAATATTCGTATTCGCAGCAAAAGTGCACATCAATATTTATTGTTTATTCGGTTAATATTGGGTAACTTTAGCAATTTCAATGCTGACTCTGAGCAATTTAATTGCACATTCTGAGAAAAATAATGCTGGTTTAACGATCCATAATATTGATTTATTTAAATTTATACTTTGATTCACAAAGGTAACTTTAGTAATTCCTTGATGACTACAGGCAATAAAATTGCTGAGGTCATTTTTAATGCTGACTTATCAATCCCTAATATGAATTCATAAACAAAAGAATTAAAATATTGTTAGATATTAAGTACGAGTAAAATAGTAAAAGTAAAATTTAGGTGACACCATGTACTTTGATATTTAAACTGCTTTTCTCTATTTTCAAATAAACATTGTGTTGTCATTACAACTAAGTGATTCATTGCTAACTTGTCAATGATCGATGTAAAATAATATCTTCTCACACATCATTACAATTAGAAATTTAAATAAACTAAACTATAAAAAGTTTTTTTTTTAGAACAACATTTATGTATATGGCATATAGTGCATTAAAGAACAATAAGTGTACTTTGTTCATGCATGTATACTTGCTTCTTGTGGTATCATTATGATTCGTGATGTCAATTAATGTATGTAAACATATAAAGGCAACCGAGTGTATCTTCGTTAAAGTAGTTATTATAACATCAATGTGTATCAAAATCGTTGGGCATAGCCTCAATTACTGTATTTGTCTGGACCGAACGATCATACTAAAATCCTTTGCAATAAAATTAATTTATGTTTTCACCATTAGTTTAATTAATTTGCTTTCAATGAAATACCATTTATTTTACAGGGTAGACTGTTGAGTAATAATTGAGTAAAGCATATAAATACCTACATTTTATACTGTAGGTTTCTTGGTGGCTTAAACTTGTATATGTGTATAGTTATCGATATATCTGTCATATTGTGTTGATATATGCCAAGTATTTACTGCCGTATTTTTTCCATACTCAAATTTAAACACGCTATTCTCAAGTACCACTATTGATTACCTTAGGTACCTATTTTATTTATTTTACTTATTTATTTCACATTAAATATACAATACATTTTAGTGTACAATCTACACTTCTTACACTTCCACACCCAAAATGGAAGTTTTCATTTTCGTTATAGACATTTGTAGCAAAAATATTAATCACTGGACCGATTTTAAGATGTATTCCTACATTAATACCTACATTATTTCTGATTAACATAAGTTACCCCTAAATGACCCCTTGCAAATCTGGGTCTGGCCGCCAGTGTTACATAAACAAGTAATAGTTTTCTGAATATTGTAATCACACAGAAGATGAACATCATAATTGACACATCCATCAATGTTTCGGTCAACCAGACGCTGTAACAAACTCTACTGGTTATAATATTATGTATAACCAGATGAATTATTTGAAAATTATCCTTCAATTTTTTTTTTTTGTTTTGGGGTGTATTTCCTTGCAATTGTGAAGGTAGTTCGTTTATGAGACTAGTCAACTTTGACCTATTTGGTTTAAAGAATTCTTATATTTAAAGACATGTCAAGAATATAGTTCCTTCTTAACCCTTTCAGAACGATAATTTTTTTTCTAAATTTTGACATATTTATTGACTAATACAAAGTCGCTAGGGGCTAGGGTTCTTCAGAAAAATAATGAAAAAAATCTCCCCCCCATGCCTTTCTCTACAACCCCCCCGCACGAACGTGCGTTTCCGGATTTACTGTACGAACGCACGATCGTGCATAACTAAGAAATGGCGGTAATTAAAACATATTGTTGACACTATAACATATATTTATTGTCTTCTTATAAATATATAGTATTACAAATCTTTGAAGTCAATATTTATGACTCAGAAATACTCAGAATCAACGTTATTCAAGAATAATGGCTACAGGACTCAGTCCTCAACTTACTAAATACTTTTGGCATAGAATATGACATAATTAACATTGTTATACATTTTTAAACACAACAGGTGTTTATGATACGCTAAGAAACAATTTTGATCTTTTATGATAAGAAGTTGGAAGCATTTGATATGAGGTGTTGGCGTAGATTGGAAATTGTTAGCTGGACTGAAAAAATAAGTAATGAAGAAGTCCCAAATAGAATAGGAGAAAAGAGAAACATTCTCAAAAGTATTGAAATAGAAGAGGGAAAATGTTAGGTCACTTAATATGACACGATGAACTTTTAAGAAACATCATAGGGAGAAGATAAAGCGAAGAAGGTGTCCAGGACGACCAAGGCAGGGTTATGAAGCAAAGAAAAGAAAAAGTTCGCGACATGGCATCTACGAAAGTGAAAGAGTTGGTAATGGAAGGAGAAAGATGTCAAGAACTCCACCGACAACAGCCTCGCTCTTAAATTCTATGATGATGATTCACTAGTAGACGACATAGGCATCTTGTGCAACGTACAAACTTTGTAGTTGAACGCCAACTTTCCAGCCTGCATTTCCTATCCCTTGCAATATCGTCGAAAACGGGGAAAGACGGAGCCAGCTGTTGCCAGCTTACCCAGCAGCACAGTAATGTAGCAGCTGGGAAGACCCAGGTATCTCGACAGATGGTGAAGCTTCCTGATCTTCCGTAGTTTTAATGAAAGCGAAGCTAAACTACTACTCATGGGCGAGTCTAAATCCACCCTGAATCAAAGCAAGTCTTTAGATTTAATTTTATTTACGTCACAGTCAATTTTGTACTGCTAATCATGATCTAAGGATCATGATTATTATACTTTACAGTGAAGTCAATGGCTCTCCAAAGTGCCCGTTGTACCAGTTGTAGTCGGTTGCTCATCCTAGCGGCGGTTGGTGGTAGGCTTAGCTGTTCCTGGCGCCCACGGTTGTTCGAGCTAGCTGCAGTTGGTGGAAGGTTAGATGGTAGATATTCCTGTTCCTGACGCACACGATGTAACTGATTTAACAACATATTGAATTCAGGATCATTTATCTTCATCGTCAGGGGGAATCCTGCACAGGTATATCCTCATCTTGCAGACGAGAGACCTGAATTACCGGCTCAGTCTCTTCATCAGAGATGTGCAGGTCTGACTGACATCCATCGCCAGGCAATTCTTCAAATAAATTATCGTCTAGTGGCCGTCCTATGTAAAAAGAAACAAGCATTACTTGTATGAATATTCAGTTTCATTAGTACAGTTTGAAACGACAACGCACGATCGTGCGTTCAAACTTCGTGGACTCATTATGATTTCAAATATCATTGATCGAAAGAAATAATATCATATTACTGTAGTTTAACATTTAAATTAACTATTTAAACTAAAAAAAGTACATATCAATTAAGTTTAAACCAAAAAATAAATACTTACGCCTACCGGTGTCGTCCACAAACATTACTTCCATTTTGGAACACGTTTCTTCTGGACTCTAATACCCCGTTGCCCCGCAACTGCCCTCGCACTATGTACCTAGACGAACGCACGAACGATCGACACCGTGTCGGCGCTGTAAAATGGAATTCCGCGCCAAAATATTTTTTTAAATGTGAACGCACGCTTAGTACGGTCAGTTCTGAAAGGGTTAAATTTACTTGCACCCTTGTAATTGTTTTGATACCTAGTTATTTTACTCTTAGTTCAAATTCTGTGTTTTTTTTTTCATCATGATATTAATCAAATATATTTTATATGGAAAAATACACTATCGATTAACTATCAGATCAGTTACTAAACGACCATTCATTCGGGTTAGGAACCACGGAGACATGATTTTTCTAGTTTAGGTACCAACCGAGCATAATGCCTGGTTGCACTTAAGTACCTATTTATATAAAATATCATCACAATGGACAGTTAAAACATCGACAAAAGTACCGAAATCGAGTATTACTTACATGACACAAATTGAACTGATTTGATTAGTGATGAGAAAATAATTATAACATTCCAACATTTATAATATTCCATTTTTATATTTATTTCACTGTTTTATCTATTCTGATAATACCAAAGGTAAAGATACTTTAGAAAACGAAAATTTGTGTATCTATCAAGGTGACACGACATCAAGTTTTAATTTTTTTTCCGTTAAATCGTTAATTTAAAAGTAATTGATAGGTTTACTTCGCGTTAGCAAAATAATAAATTACTAATATTCTGTCTTGTGACCTGCCGGTAGTGCCAGTCCAGCCGACCTCATGATTTGTATCACTGTAGTTACGTTTTAAACTGAGGTTTTAACCTAAGGAAACTAAGTATGCATTCATATTTCAAATTATGTACAGAAAGTGCATTGTTAACAGAATAATACTCATTGTATTAAGCGAAAAGCTATTCATAAACAGTTAGGTGCCGCTCATCACAATCAGAGTCATTAAATGTTACGTGAAATCTGTATTTGTCGTTTATTGTTTAGTACCTACTTATTAACTTTTTTTCATATATATCATCACGGCCACTATGGCCAAGCTATAGATGCGGGAAAATATTGAGATTAATATTTAAATAAAAAGTATTGTTGTTATATTGGTGCCAAGATCCCTTGAGCCATTCATGGTACCAAAGCCAATAAGGTCATTTTGTACCCTTTTCACTAAATTATTGATTATAGAGATGGCTGATTATTCTTTAAGATATATTTTCTTAAGATTCTACCCTCGAATAAGATTTTAACGCGGGCGGAAACCCATGCAGTGATCGGATTATAAAAATTAAATTGAATATTCCACCCACTTTCTTTGTTTTTTTTTTTTTTTAACAAAAGATTAATGTACTCACGTTTATCTCGTCGCCAAATGTGCCGTTGGCACTAATATTATACGGCAATAGTCAAGCGCCCCTCGACCCGCGCATGAAGTACACCACGGCCTCATAGTTGGTGTTCCTCCGTATTCCTGGACTAACATTAATATGGATAGAAGTTGGTACAGAATGACTTGACAGTAACTGAGAATGACAACAGCCCGTGCACTCAGGTAACCGTCCGCATACCGAGACCGATCTGGATATATTGAGTCACACCTCCGTGCGGGTAGCGGGGAACTAGCCGGTCCGCTAGTACGCCACAATAAAACATGTTATGTTTGTGATCAAGTAACCACAATAAATTGGTTAAAAACAAAAAATAAAAATACAATTCGAATCAGGATCGAAGCAGGATCCCCCTGGCAACACCCGTTCACGAGTTGACGCGAGGGTCAGCCATCGCAAAGCTCAACCATAATAGAGGGAACCTTACGACCCGGCCCACGACGCCGTCAACAGTTTGAACATTTTAGAAAAATAAATACTTTCAGTCACTTGAAGATCACAATACATGTACATGTTTAACAATTAAATGTCAATGTTATTAAATTTAAAAAAGAAAGGAAAGGTTATTATTATTCACAATAACAAAAGAATGCAATCAAGTGTGGAGTGGCGAAGTTGTAGGGAGAGACCAAGCTTTTTTATCGTTCAAATAATCACTTATTGTGTAATACGCTTTATTCATCAAAGTATTTTTAAGATATGTTTTAAATTTTTGCATAGGCAAATTTATAGCCTCGTTAGGGAGCTTGTTGAACATTTTCACACTTTGACCCACGAAAGACCGCCGAACCTTTTTAAGCCTAAAGCAGGGCGTATAAAGTTTATTCTTATTGCGGGTGTTTATACTATGTACATCGCAATTTTTTTTAAAGAGGTTTAAATTGGATTTAACAAAAATAAGTACATTGAAGATGTATTGAGATGCAACAGTAAGAATTTTTATTGATTTAAAGAGCTCTCGTAGAGAATCGCGTCGCTTTAGCCCGTACATAAAACGAATTGCTCTCTTCTGTAATATAAAAATTTTCCCTATCTCAGCTGCATTTCCCCATATCAATAATCCGTATGACATTATGCTATGAAAGTAGCTGAAATACACGAGTCTAGCTGTTTCAATGTTTGTGCACTGTCTTATCCTTCTCACTGCATAAGCCGCCGCGCTAAGTTTTTTGGCCGTGAGTTCAATGTGTTTATCCCACTTTAACTTACAGTCAACGGTAACGCTTCTAAGAATTTGACACTGTGTACCCACTCTAATACTTTGCCATTAACTATTAAAGGTATATCATTGTGAGGTGCGTTCGAGAGAGAAAACTTTATACACTTGGTCTTGTCCGTGTTTAAAGCCAGGTTGTTGGTTGTAAACCAGTCAAGCACAAGTGTCATAATATTACTTACATCGTCATAATTTTGACTATTTCTGTTGACTTTAAATAGTAAAGATGTGTCGTCCGCAAATAAAACTACTTCACACAATTGTTGGGCAAGACATGGAAGGTCATTTATGTAAACAAGGAATAGAAAAGGACCGATTATGGAGCCTTGAGGCACTCCCATGTCTACCGCCGCGCTGCTGGAAGCAGCTCTGTTAACTTCTACTTTCTGAGTTCTGTTGTCCAGGTAAGAAGCTAGTACCTCAAGGGCCGTCCCAGTAACACCATAAAATTTAAGCTTGTTTTTTAGTATATTATGATCCACGCAGTCAAAGGCTTTTGAAAGGTCGCAAAAAATACCTATGACATCTTGGCTGGATTCCCACGCTTCGTAGATTATTTGAACTAAAGTAGATGTTGCATCAGTAGTGGAACGACCTTTAGTGAAACCGTACTGACGATTATGTAAGATTTTATTTACGTTAAAATAAGAGACTAATTGCATTAAAATTAATTTTTCAAATATTTTACTTAAAGCGGGTAATATAGAAATGGGTCTGTAATTAGTGGGATCATTTTTTGTACCCTGTTTGAATAAAGGAATAATTTTACTTATTTTCATGAGGTCAGGGAAAACACCCTTGGAAATGCACTTATTGAAAATCACAAGCTATTATATATAACATAACATATTGAAGTCGAAAGCTACCCATGATATTATATACGATTTTCTACCAAGACCGTGCAGTAACAGAAAAAGTTTGAATATTTCAAAAAATCGTTTTAGTAACATGGGCATATTTTGTAAACTATAAGTCCTATCAACGTACACCCAATGGCATTATTATAGAGAATTTAATGAAGAAAATATTGGTCTTTGACAGTTTTTGCGTAGCTTTTACCGTTTTCATAAAAATGAGAAAAACCACGATTTGGGACATAAAAGGGGGGGAAACATTCATTTCTCGAAGTGTTTCTATATCAATATTAAAATAGATATATGAAAGCTACAATCATGCCAAATTTCATGCTTTCTTCCGGATGGGACCGTATTTCACGTTAAAAGGACCCTAACTATCAGGAGATATTACCGTAAAAGTGGCGAATTTTTCATATTTTGCTATTTCAGACAGCAATCAAAACCTATAGGCTACTTCCCGTTGACCTAAAATTATGAAATTTGGCAAGAAGCATGGTCTAACAGTACTTGTACAGGAATAAATCTGAAAATTGTAAATAATATGTAGTTGGAAAAAAGTGTTACAAACTTATTTTTGCGCTCGATGCAGTATGAATCTTAGGGGTCGAACTACAAAGTTAAATTTGTTTTTGAAACTAGTTAGTCTTTTAATTAGAGCTATAATTTGAGATCCTTTACATGTTCGGAACCCTCGGTGCGCGAGTCTGACATGCACTTGGCCAGTTTTTTTTTTTGAAATGTTAAAACTATTCTTTGAGTTTATTTAGTGTGTCAAATGAATCCCCGCCAATAATGTATTTTTTATTATTTATTTTTATCTTTTCATTTCGTGTGTCAGAATTTTCATATCCATTTTCAAATAATGACTTAAACTAATTTCCCAAAATATGACTGCCAGTTATGTTTGCACCATTTATACCTCATGCCAGGTTATCCAATTTGGATCTCTATGAGGCTGGTTATAACGGCGATTTTGCAATAAATCAGAAAGGTTGATGTGTTGATGACCATACAAGGTATCGGCTGGCTAGGAACATTTTACACTTTTATAGGTTCTATTGCAATCATACTGCATTGCGTCAAATCGTAAACACAAATTGTATGGAGAAATATATTTTAAAAACAGTGCTTAGTGCATAAGACGACTACTAGCATGAGCCCCGGACTTTCGAATTTCGGGAAATCCTCTCTTCGTGCTCCCCTACACTCCCTAAGAAACCTACATGTCAAATTTCAGCTTCCTCCGCCCAGTAATTTTGAGATGGTATTAAAACATGTTAAGTATAAAATACATAAAACTAGTATAAAACTTAAAATTTTATGAGAAATCTATAAAAAAAAATAAGCGTGAAATTGAAAACTCCAGCCAGCCAGCACTTTCCCAAGATTCATATCTAGCTGTTCTATGGAATGATGAATACACCCAACATTTATCTCAATCCATTGGACTGAGAACATCCTTCCGAGCCTGATCGATCGAGAAATGAGAGGAGCGATTTATAATAAAAACGAACAGGCTTTTGGCAACTTTTTGGGACTTACGGATGAGAAGGATGGCTAATATCTAGTGCCAACATTCCCAAGCAGTGACCCAATTAAACTTAAACTGGAGTAGGGATGGCCCAGGTTGGCGTAAACAGAAGTGGCTATACCCAGCAGTGGGTCACGGAAGGCTGTGGATGATGGTGATGACCTATTTAGACATAATATAACATTTGCTTCCTGCAAAATGTGAGCAAAACGTATAATTTTTTTTAGCCTGTACTGTCTCACCGTTGGCCAAAGGCCTCTCCTCTGTATCATTTAGTAGTTTTTTTTTTTGATCGAGCTGGTCTATTTCTTCTGATATGCCTATAACTATATGTGGTCATACAACCACAGAAGAAGAGAAAAAATTGATAAAGCTAAATCGCGATATCGAAATTTCTGAGATTATTGATAATATTGATATAGTGCTAAAATCAACGTTCAGTTAAACATCCAAGGCCCAGTAGGTCAACTTGTTTTTTTTTTATATTATAAAAGTCTAGCCTGTAATTAAGCGAACTATGTGTCCATGCGTGTTATTTAATATTGTTAATATCTCAGGTTCTAAAACGACGCGACGTATCAAGATGAAACTTTACACCACATTTTAGTTAGACTCTTCAGCAATAAAACCGCTTCAAATTTCGTCAAGTAGTTTTTTGCATAATACGCGTACAAACATACAGATACAGATAGAGAATAATTCTAAAAAATCACTTTGGCTTCTATTGGACCTATAAAGATCCGCCTTTTTTATTTTCTTAAATATGTCTTATCAACAGACACATACCAGTTACAGAAGTTTTATATGTATTGATGCCGATTCATCTATGCGTCTGTGTGTCTCCAATATTTTAGAAGAATATAAAGTGAACATGGCGTCTTGGTGCAAACGATATTTCCTGGCTGCTGGAACGTTTCAACATAATAGATTACCTTTTATATTTTGAAACTGGCTTTCGCCCGCAACTTCGTCTGAGTGTAATTTACTATTGTTAATATTTCAGTGTATAAGCGTGGCGTATCAAGCTGAAACCAGATTTTAAGATTGACGTTCAGCAATACAACTTAAAAAGATGATTCGAATTTAAAAATTCTCCCAGACAAAAGGATTTTTTTTTTGCCAAAGGCCCTCATAGAACTCTAAATAATCTGTGGTGGCCGATTTTTCGAGACCTAAATTAAAATATTTTAGTTTCGATGACTTCATAGATGGTGCTTTATAAAACTGTGAGATGTTTTTTTTTCTGCCTCAGGTTGACAAGGAAAAGCTTTCACAAAATAGATACATACATACATAGAATCACGCCTTTATCCTTACGGGGTAGTCAGAGCCAAGATTCGTGAGACTCTAAGCGGCCACTGGCCACGCTTATCTTGAATAGATACAGCCTTTATTACGGCTCAGTTTTCATAAAACACCATTGAGATTTTTTTAACCGGTTTTTTTTTTCTTAATTTGAGCTTAAGTCAGAAAATCGCCAGGTCTAATAGAATATTATTTTCTTATGTTTCCAAATTCAAAATGCCAGGGTCACATACGCGGTGAGTAGCTTTGAGATTGTCGGTTAATTGACTGTACACATTACTCAGAGCCGAAAACTGTCCGAACAAAACGCAACGCATTTTTCTTGCAGAGTCAACCTATTTAATTCGCATTATTAGTGTGCTTTTTGTTTAGCCGTTTTTGCGAGGACGCTGAGTATCAGGAAGTTTCTGGACCGTGAAAAATAAGCGGTGTATTTTTTCTTCCTCATTCTTAAATGTGGCCAGTATTGTTCTATATTAGTTTTTTTTTTATTGTTCGATTAATTTTTGTTCTAAGTTCTTATCTACATATTTAATTGTTTAGAAATGCGTTTTTTTAAGAATCCGTACTTCAATAGGATAAAGAACAAACAAGTGCTACGTTGTCCGTCTATCTGTCTATCTGTATCATATTTCCTCTCTGTGCATATGTCATGGTCTTTTCTCAGAAACTCGTGTTGAATATCATTAAATGATCAGCTCTGTGGGAATTTATAGAGCTAAAAATATACTTCACGCTAGGCTATAGCCAACTTTTTCTGAAGAATATTAAAAATATTTGCAAAATGAAATCCCAAAATTTCTTCCCGGACCCCTATCTACCGTCCCTAGAGATTCCTGAACGGGTACGTTAAAAATACGGGTGGGTTCCTATCGAAATTCAGTTCGCGAACCTGCATAGAACAACAGTTCTCAAGGTTAATAAAACAAGTTTGGGTACTTGGAAATTTACTGATAACTACTTAAAAAATATATCGGCAAGGTGGCGTACCTATTCTGGAGGATTTTCTTTTTAGCAAACGATTTTTTTAGGCCTTTTAAAAGATCTGTGTAACGTGCTGTTTTAGACATACTTATATGTACTAATAGAAGACTATTTTTTGCCGTTGACTATAAAACTAGCAACAGGTCCCTGTTTCGCACGAATCCTAAAATGTTAATGAAAACCACATCAAAATTGATTGACTAGTTTAAAAGATCTGAATTATACTAAAGCGTGGGGAAGCGATTTGATATTATATACTTAAGTCGTGCCCCGGGGCTTCGCTCCCGTAAGAATTCCTAAATAAAAAGTACCCTTTATGGTAATCCCGGTATTTTTCTACCCGTATACCAAATTTCATCGACATCTGTCTAGTAGATTTTGCGTGATTGAGTCACAAAATATACTCATAAATTGAAACACTTTACATCCAAACTTTCCCATTTAGTAGGAAGTAGTATATATGGATTAGTAGAATTAGTAGGATTATAAATTATAATATTGAAGTAGGATTGACATAGCTCCGCAGAATCGCCAAACTTAAGTGGCAGTGGGCGGGGCACATAGCTCGCAGAACAGATAGCCGTTGGGGCAGAAAAGTTCTCAAGTGGCGACCACGAACCGGAAAACGTAGTGTTGGCAGGCCTCCCACTCGGTAGACCGACGACCTGGTGAAGGTCGCGGGTTGCGTATGGATGCGGGCAGCGCAGGACCGGTCGTTGTAGAAATCCTTGGGGGAAGCCTTTGTCCAGCAGTGGACGTCTTTCGGCAGAGAGAGAGGAGAGTAGAGATTGGGAAGTGCAGGGTAGTAGGACAGGATAGTAGGATGGGATGTTTTGATTGATAGTATAGATGCAGCACATCAAGATAGTTATGTCTTTCATTGACAAGTCCCTAGCCACACGAACTGAAGATATCAACTTTTTAACGATCAAAATTAAATATTTTTCCTATAAAACTCCAAAGTGCGCAGCGAGTACATGCCAGGAATAGGGCTCCGCCCCGTCTCGGAGTTCCTGAAAGTGTGTCGTAGCGGTTGTTTTAAGCGTTCTTTTTGGCTAAAAACATCTGGAGTTTTCTGCCAGACCACAACAGACTATACATAGTCCAGGGGTTGAGCAACAGACCAGGTATTTTTGGTTTATACTTTTTTAAACCCCGACGCAAAAAAAATGGCAGTGTATCTGTATGATGTTTGCTATCTGTAGATTGTAGCTCCCGTAAACAGATGAGTTAATATTGATCTGGTGTCATAGAAATTGGTTCTAGCCGTTAAGGAGTAAACAGTGTTTTTTTCAACAGAAGGTTTTCGGAAATTTGTAATTTACATTATACTTTCTGTCTAGGCCAAGACTACCTTTCTCGGTCCTGGGCCATCCTACATAAGTACTTTATCTTTAACATGTCTTCGTCTCCTGGCCTATACGGCTACGGACCATCGTTAATACTAATGCCTATCTAAATAGTGCACTGATTTGTATATCACGGGCAAGAAGTTACACAACGAAGAAATTTTCTCAAGAAAAGTTCCGGCTATCAAAATGTTGTTCTTGAATAGCAGGTACTAAAAAGTTTTCCCTTGAATATTTGAAAGATAAGTGATTAAGTAATTAATTGTGAGAAAATAAATGAGAGTGTATTTTTTAAAAATTTTAGAAATTATCTGGCATGAACTGTTGAATTTCTAGGCGCGAAATAAGGGAGGCCTGAGGGATCATGACAACCCAGTGCAAGGTGCAAAATGCAGTGGAAACATTATAAAAGGGTCTATGGACCTCTACAGCTAAGGCATTGGCTCTTCCAAGGCCTATGAGGATTTAAAGGTGCTCACAAATCAATTGTTTTTATTTGAATTGGCTTAAAAATAGCACCTTTTTAAATTGTCATATACTAATAAACTAGATTAGATAGTTGACGTTAGAAAATTCACTTAATAGATTTTTAAGTAATTTTCTGTTTTAAGCCAATAAAAACAAAAATAATTTCACTTAATTTCCTTTTTGATGAGGAGAAGCCCAATACGGATAAGTAGGTTTTAACGACTGCGAATTCAACCAGAACCAACGGCATGCCTTCCAAAGCACGGAGGAGTTCAAGATAATCCAATTTGGTGTCATCACCCATCCCATGACCAACCATAACGAAAGTTGCTTAACCGATAATATCGGCATGCCAAGTGCGCGAACCACTTCGCTATCGAGCCTCTTTATCTAGTCCATAAATTCAATCAATTCAATAGAATTTCACCTCAAGTGCCTCAAGCCTGACCTCTTATTTTGCGTTGTAAACATTCGTTGTAATCTTAGAAACCGTTCGACCGCCTATGTAACTGTATTTTGTAACCGGTTACAAAAGAAGATAATTTGCTCTTTTCTAGTAATCAACTGTTACGAAATCATGGTTGAAAACGGGCTGAGAATTATTTTCGGCCGCCTTTGTAACTACGTTTTCGCAACCTGCTGGTGAGGTTACAAAAGAAGAAAGTTTCTTCTTTTTCTCGTTGTTCTAAGACTTTTCTATATATTTCCTCGCAACCTCTTTTGTCAGTAACGATAGCAGACCAAATAAAAGCCGGACGTTCCCTCTCGTCGCAAAAACTCCCTCTTCAATGGTAATCCTCTTAACTTATTGTGGAGATAAATTGTTTTACTCGTCTTTTTTTTTTACGGACAATTCGTAATTCACAAAAGCGGATAATGGATATTGCGGATGTTATCGCAGCGGGATGGAAAATGTATTGGGATTTCTGAAATTCTGGATAAATTTTTAACTCTTTTCTAGACAAGTTGTTAGGCGCCATGTAAGTTGTAAGTTGGCGCGTAATTAAACGAAGATAACTAAAAACAACACAAAAATTTAAAGTTTACTCCCTGACGTTAACATTAAGTCGAAGTTATAAGATTTTACAGACCCGCTTCACGAGGAAACTTTTACCTAATTCGTTATCTTTGTATAGAGTCATCTCATTATAGATAATTTTTGTGGCGGGAAAGCCCGTGAGTAATATGGCCAGTCACTTCACCGGGGAATCTTTAGAGCAACTCGCAAATTTTTCCCTTTGATCCCGAGATTATGTTCAAAGATCTTTTACGCTTAAATTGCAAAATAAAGAGATCGCAGAAATAAAACCTTTCGCTTTTCTTTTCTTTTCTTGAAAATGCAAAGCCAACTGGAAAAGTTTAAAAATGTTTTTGAGGCTTTATATAGATTTTGCTCAGCAATCATTTTGTTTTGCTGGCAGCACACTAATTACTATGTAATTTTTAATTAGTTTAAGCCTATCTTTTTTTTAAATTTTTTATTGTCTATGGCAATTCAAATAAACGTTTTCTTACTTACTTACTTACTACTGCGGCGCAGCGACCCGAAGTGGATCTTGGCCTACGACACGAGATGACGCCATTTTTTGCGGTCTTGCACCAATTCTACGTTTTCTATTCTATTCTAATCAACTGCACAAAGACCACGCACACAGTTAGTCGGGGCTGTGAATTTTCAGTTGTATGGAGGTGGTCACATTAAATCCTACGATGGTGATTTTTATAAACTACATAGATTATGATATTACAACTGCAAATTTAAGTGTAAAAAAAAATCACCACCGCCGTTTTTTTTTAAACGCTATTATAAGACTCATATTGTTATAACTCTCAAACAAAAAATCCTACCAGGGTGATTTTTTGTTACATGTTTCCTTACGAATAATAAAAGCTTGATTTAAAAAATCACCAATAAATAACAATCCGAAATGGATTTTTTAATGAGTTGTAATTTTTATACTTTAAAATCATCCTGTACAAAAACAAAAAATCCAGCAATGGTGACTTTTATATATTATTCGTATACTATTGTAATGAACCATATCCTCAATTTTTATAAGGGTGACTACAACAGTTTTTTTTTTATTAACTTTTAATTTTTTTTTAATTCTACAGTCGAGAAAATTGTATATTCGTACGTAATGTGAATTATTCAATCTTAATTTTAAAAAACGACTCATGTTTATGAACCCGATTTCCTGTAATTAAATAAACACCAGATGGACATTTATAACGTTAAAAATACATTTTATGACTAGAAAGCCTTATTATAAACCGGCCAACTTTTATTTACAGGTAAATGAAGTCTTATTAATTAATTGTGAACAGTAATCTCTATTGTAAACTTTTTTGTTTACGAGCAATTTAGTATAGTTTATTTACCCCTCCCATTTCATATCGGATCATCAAAATTCTTTTTTTCATATAAGGATGTCTAAAAACATCAAAATAATGTTAAGTATAAGAATCATGGTTGTAGGAAATTGTCGGTAAAAAAAATTTAAATGCCCCGCCTAAGTCGGATAATGAGATTTCAAACTGCTACTACATCATCTGTCTTCTTCTATCCTTGTCGATAAAGAATTTGCCTCGCTTCTTTATTCTCGGTACGACATGACGCGTTAGCCTTCTCCTTCAGCTCCATAAAAGTAGAAAGCGCGCATGATTAACTCTCACAACCCCTTAACTTTTTCACCATTCCTTCAATTCCCACCCACATTTAGTAGTGGAACCATCAGTACTTGGAAGTCCTATTAGGCCCACCGGGGAAAATTAGTGAAATGGAATATTTTTAAATTAGCGTCATCTGTGTCCTCTTTATTTTATGCCTCAATGTTCAACCATTATCTGCGTTTTTAGGATTATATTTTAATGCACATTTTTTATTGCCAGCCATTCAAACTTTTGATAGACGGGCCACAAAGCTTAGAAAACGATGACCGTTTGAAATGAGTGAGCTTTTTTCTTCCATAAAAGTATGATAATCTTTATTTTTACGGTTTTCTCCCGTGGGTGTCGTTGGGCTGGCTGAGGTAAGTTGATATCCCAAATGTTTTTTGTATGTGAACATAGATCATTATTATTAATTAACCTTTCTCACATAAGTTTGTTTTCAGACTTGAAAAACGAGTATAAAATTACCGAGTTAGTAACATAAATAAAGTGTAGGGAAAGCTGTATATTCCACTCGACTCGACACTTCTCCAGGCTTTGGCCTAGTGGGAATTTTAAAGGAATTACACATACCTATGCTATGCGTACTTATTTCATCTTCCGTGTAACAAATTTGATCGAAATCCGTTCAAATAATTTTGGATGAAGGAGTAACAAACAGTGGATGCAGTGTTAGACAAGATATGTTAGATTGCTTAGGTCGAAGTTAGCTTTTAAGTTCTTCTAGTTTGTAAGTTCTAATGTAAGTAATTTTTTCTTAAGAGAATAAAGATTTCTTTAACCCGAAATTCAAGGGAATTTCTTAATTCTGTATAACCGACCGGGGTGGTAGTTAAAGAGATAAGCGCGTTTAAAAAAACTATAACAGTATGATTATTTCGACCTCCTGCAGCTTATAATGATGAGCAAAGTCGGTGGAAAGAGAAAGGTCAGAAGACGGAAAAGTCTTGGTTGCATAACATCCGAGAGTGGACCGGGATAGCGAATGCTGCTGAGCTGTTCCGCAGAGCTAAGGACAAGAAGGACTTGAGCATGTTAATCGCTAACCTTCACTAGTTGGAGAGGCACCTGTAGAAGAAGTGTGATTATTATAGCTAGTAACCTATCATAAATTAAAAAAAACCGGCCAAGTGAGACTCAAACTCGCGCACCGAGGGTTCCGTACACGCAAATCATCTCACATTATAGCTCTAATTAAAAGACCAACTAGTTTCAAAAACATAACTTTACACATCGATCCTTAAGATTCTAACTGAATCCAGCGCAAAATTAAGTTTGTAAACCTTTTTTAGACTTTCAATAACATATTTACAATTTTCAGATTTATTCCTGTATAAGTACTGTTAGACCTTGCTTTTTGCCAAATTTCATAATTTTAGGTCAACGGGAAGTACCCCATAGGTTTTGATTGCTGCCTGAAATCGCAAAATATGCGAAAATTCGCACTATTTACGGTAATAATACATATCTCTTGATCGCGTTGACGAATAATTTTGTTTTTTTTCTGCTGAAAGAGATCGTGGATCCGAGTATTTGATATTAATTTCAATTTGATACCTTTAACCGTTCCTGAGAAAAAAAAGTTTGACTGATAGACGGACAACAAAGTGATCTTTTCCGTTTTTGCCTTTTGAGGTACGGAACCCTAAAAATAAGACAACTTTCTTTAATGAGGTCGATTGACAAGTAACACGAACAAATAAATCTTCAACACAAACAGCTCCTAACAAATCTATAGAACAGGTCTTCAATAAACTTGGAGACGTTTGAGAAATGTCCAGAATTTGCCAACTCAGTCCAGATCGAGTGGGGCTTACAGCGGGTTCCTAGGAATACTTGGGATGGCTGAAACATTACGCTGTTACGTTTGTTTATGACTGGTTTACGTACAAGTGAATGATGAGAAAAATATTGATAGATGTCCAAATATTGGCAATTTATGAAATTCACAGAACAACATAAAAGCTTCGAGCAATAAGCAATTCGGCGCGCGGAAAGGAGTCCGTGTTGCTCTATGCACATAAGCTACTCGAAATTTTATTTCTAAGTATCTATTTATCAATTTTAACGTTGACACATTTGAAATTTAACTCTTTGAAAGTTTCAACTGACGGAATTGAAAATAAACTGGCAACGTTAGTCTCATGGAATTAATATTTATAAAATTTATTTTTTGTAATTTAAATAGCCATTTCGACTCCACAAGGAGAAGGTGTAACTAATACCACACGAATAAAAAAATCCATGGTTTATCTATCAATAAATATCGATAATTTTTCAGTAAAATAGACAAAGCATCCAGTGTGCCCACAGCCGAATACTTACAAATTGTGACTTCCGCAATGCGGTAGAAAGTACGGATTTATTGTCTGTGGACCGCCATAGACGGGCTTCCTGCAATTGTTTTGGTCGATTTCCTATCTGTGGCATCGGGTATAATAAAATTTATATTAGTTTTAATAAAATTTATTTAAGACAGAAGCTTCGGTGATGAAACTAATTAAATTGAAATTGAAGATCTCAACATCCTACTCTCTCTCTTTCTCTCTCAGCCGAAAGATGTCCACTGCTGGACAAAGGCAACAACATCAACTATCCTACTAATATTATAAATGGGAAAGTTGGGATGTTAGTTTGTGAGGATGTGTGTTACTCAATCACGGAAAATCGAGTGATTTCGATAAAATTTCGTACACTTGTAGAAAAATACCGGGAATGACACATAGGGTACTTTTGATCCCGATATTCCCACGGGAGCAAAGCCCCGTGGCGCATATAGTAGATCATAAAATTCCTAAATCGCGATACCAAAGTTTTTGGAATTTGTGCTACAAATAGATGGAGAAACACACAAGATAAACGTAAATTTCTGACACTTGAAATTTAGGAACAGATAAAATAGGGAATTGAATTAATAAGCAAAACAATCACCAAGAATTGCAAAATATAAAATACAAGGCAAAGATTTTAAAGTTGAGGTTTGTCCAGACTTCTTTTTCAGTAAAATTCAATGTATCCAACCCATGTGCCCACCACGCAACATAAATATATATAAAAAAAACTAATATAATTTATGATATAGAAAGGGTATCACCATTTTCCAAACCTATTCCGATGACCCACTTCCAGAAGGAACTACGACTTAAATCACTCCTTATCTGAAGAATAAATCTCCAAAACGTGCTATTTTCATATGAGACCATATTCTCAGGAGTGTAATTATGAAGAACGTGAGGAATGACAAACGTGCGACCCTAGGGCGTAATTTATCGGATTTTTACAGCGTTCTCACTCTATAAAAGTTGACCTTATTTAACTTACAGGGTAGAACTGCTGGGACCCTTGTAATTTCGTTGCGACGGGTCCGGTTAGAACTGGCTAAAGGCTACAGCAGACATGCTTATGTTTTAACCTTTATGGTTATGTTTTGGCTAATTTATTATGGGTATTTATTTTATGTGCCTGTGTCCGCGACTTCGTTCGTGCGTAAATGATTATTGTTTATATCTCAGGTTCTGAGCAACGTAACAAGATGAAACCTACACCAGATTTTAAGACCTTCAACAATACAACAGTGAAAAAAGCATCAAATTTGGTCCAGTAGTTTTTGTGTGATGCTCGTACAAACATACAGACAGAAGGACAGACAGAAAGACAGACAAAAATTAAAAAAAAATTGTGCGTTTTATATTGCAACATTATTGAAAGTATTAGTGATGTGCCGTCCTCAAAATTCTCAAAGAACAAGCGGAAACTTTCTTCAAAAAATTCTTGGAAATATTCTCAAGAACTGTAAACGGTACCCTTCCCAGAAAAAAATACCTACTGGGTCCGCCCTTGATTGAAAGTCAAACTTTAATAGGAGAACTGACTGTTGGCTTTTAAATTAGTTGCCAGTAGAAGAAATTAGTTCTATTGCTTTTCCGCAACATGGCGAGGGTTTTTATATTCCTGTTCAGGCTATAATAACAACATTGATTTTATTGAGGCATTTCAATAATATTTCACTTGAAATTTAAAAAAATAAATAAATGCAGGGTGTGGCGTGGGATAAGTTTTTTATACTAGCCGTACTCTGGGGCTTTGCTATTGGGAATTTCGGGATAAAAAGTACTATATGTGCTATTCCCAGTATTTTTATACCCGTATACCAAATTTCATCTAAATCAATCCAGATTGCGTGATCGAATAACTAACACCTAAGCTCACTCACAAACTTACATTCAAACGCATTTAAACATCATTTGCAGCAAGCATGCTAATCGCATAAGTATAACTTGAACCAGTCGTCCGTCACTTGCGCAAGGCCACGCGTTATATGCCTACCGGCTTCGCGTATCGGAGACGATACAATTTTTGCTTTAGTATGGGAGTGATGTATCTGTTACGAAGTAACTATTTAGTAATCTGTGCTTGAACGGTCACGTAATTGTTGTGAGTTATATTTCTTCCTGTGTTTTTGGACAATATACCCGGACTTTCGTGAACTGCATTCACTAGTTTCATTAGAACATCCTTCATACAAATATAACTCTCGAATAGACACGCACATAAACATTCATACATAAAGTACACTGTAGGACATTAATTCTTTCGTGTGCTATGACCTTAAGGAACCGTTTAGGAGCAAAAGCTGACGGTTCACTGAATCGCCAGCAAGGAAATGAAGACTATAACTAAGGAAACTAAGGGCTCAACCCCAACATAAATCCTTAACAAGCCCTGACAGAATTAACGGAAACTATTTGTCGACTTACTATAAAAGAGGTTGAATCTCATTAAATTATTATCAACAAGCAAATCGATGACTACACAGACAAAATAAATAACATCTTTTTTTCTAACGTTGACTGAAACAAATCGAATCCCACAGATATAGGAACATTACTTGAAGTCCATTCTCAATCTCAATTATTATTGACACCTTAAAAATTTATTGGGCAGTTACTTACATCTGTTATAGAACTTTTAATGAAAAGATGGGAATTTTTTTGTATTTTTCTCATTGATTACAAAATAATTACGATATATAATTTATTTCAGCTGTCCCTTCGAATCCTAGGCCCGTATGACATAACACTCAAGTCTCATAAAATGACACTCAAGTCTTAGCTAGATCTTGAAAGCGCACTTGAGTCGCGGTGCTAATTTATAAATCTTACTTGAGTTCTCGTTTGAGTTCCGCGTATCAGCCGAGTGAAGACGTATTAATAAACAAATATCAGCACTCATGATGCTACTCAAGAGCGTATTTGCTGATGACAGTACAACCATGACATGAGAGTGACTTGTAGTAGTAACAGTAGTTAGACCAGACTCAGTAAAAAATAATAGACCCGGCTTAACAATATATATCCAAACAGTAGTTATGCTTTACTTTGTGCCAAATCCTTTGCCGGCGCCGGGTTTAGGTATGCACGGCACAAAGTACTTTTCAAACATGGAAACCGGCCGCATTAATACTGTTTGGATAAAGATTGTTAAGCCGGGTCTATTTTTACTAAGTCTATGGTTTGACACCATACGCCATGTCAAAATTCTCAGCTTGTCAGTTTGAAGTTATGTGTCTTCTGAGATCTCAAGTGATACGCCGTTGATATAGGTTTATTAATTAGCGACGATCTTAAGTGCATAACATAATTTGAGTGTATCTGAGTGCGTACTCTGAGCTTGGTGTAACTAATATTATAAATACGATTTTTTGCTTATTTATTTGTCTGTTTATTTGTTGCCTCTTCAAGCTTTATCTACTGAACCAATCTTCCTAAAATTTTGCATACACATAGTTAGAAATGCTGAGAAGGACATAGGGTACCTTTCACTGCACGCCTTAGGCAACTGTCACTGTCAATGCAGTGAGTTCCTAATTTTAAATAAAGAAATCTCGGGAAAAAGCACTGTTCCCGTGGAAATTAGCGTTCCGGCAAAATAGTAGCGACGCGGCCATAATTGTTAGATGGCGTCATAATATTATAAATACGATTTTTTGTTTATTTATTTGTTTGTTTATTTGTTTGTTACCTCTTCACGCTTTATCTACTGAACCAATCTTCCTAAAATTTTGCATACACATAGTTAGAAATGCTGAGAAGGACATAGGGTACCTTTCACTGCACGCCTTAGGCAACTGTCACTGTCAGTGCAGTGAGTTCCTAATTTTAAAGAAATAAAGAAATCTCGGGAAAAAGCACTGTTCCTGTGGGAAATTTACGCGGTAGAAGCTGCGGGCAAAAGCTATATAGATGGCGCTAAAACCTATAATAAATAACAATCTCAAAACTTCCGGCCCCACAAAATTAGTGGGCTTTAGTTTGCCCCGTTAAAAATGAGCGCGTCTCCGCAAAATCCCCGCCCATCCGGGCATCGTGTGTTCTTGTTGTCCTCATAATTTTGTCTCCATTACGGGGAACACACAACAAGGTCATAAAATTTCCTTACAGTTGTCTCAACTATCCTCATTGTCACTGGGTAGGACAGTATTAGTAAATTTTCTTATATTAACTTCCCGAATGGTAATGGGAATAAATTTTAATTATATTTTACTACCATGGGCCCGGGACTTAGTACCCACAGTAATTTTGGGAAATCCTATCATAGTGCTTCCCTTCACTCCCTAAGGAACCTACATTCCAAATTTCAGCTTCCTGCGCCCAGTAGTTTTGGCTGTGCGTTCAAAATTTTAAATTCCTATGCCCGAGCGTTATTTCCTATTGTTAATATCTCAGGTTCGAAGTGACGTATCAAGATAAAACCTGCACCAGATTTTAAGTTAGACCTTCAACAATATAACTGTGAAACCGCATTTGATTTCGTTTAGTAGTTTTTGCGTGAAGCCTGTACAAACATACAGACAGACAAAAAATGAGAAAAAATAAAAAAAATATTGTTTTGTCTTCTATAGGCCCCATATTTTTTTTCTTAAATATCTTTTACAGTTTTATTATATGTAGGTATTGATTGATATTGAATACTAGCTGTCGCCCGCGGCTTCGCCCGCGTGAGTTTCGCTTAGATGAAAAATCTCTCTTGGAGCTTTTCATCAGATGTTCCAGATCTTCTATTTTTATACGTCAGCAGAAAATGCTCATCAGGTTGAACGACTTTTAATAAGGCGCCATTTCCATATATGTTATAGTGTAGCTGGTCTCTTGCAGTTCTTCATCAGATGTTCCAGATCTTCAATTTTTATACGTCATCAGAAAATGCTCATCAGGTTGAACGACTTTTGTTAAGGCACCATTTCCATATTTCTTATAGTTTAGTAGCTCTGTTAAGGTTCTTCATCAGGTGTTCCAGTTTTCAAAATCAATTATAGCCTATATGTTGCCCAGGCTTAATAGCTATACAACAAAAAAAGTTTCATTCAAATCCGTCCAGTAGTTTTTGCGTGAAACGCGTACATACATACAGACAGACAGACAGACAAGAAATTCCAAAAAATGTTTTTTGCTTTCTATTATTCTTTTTAAGTGTCCCTCTATCCATTTCAGTCAAAAATACTAAATGTACAGACAAAATATTTTTACTGTTTTATTATATGTATAGATAAATGTATCGATTTTATTAATCTCCTCCCTATGTCCCGTTTGGGGACAAAATCTGCAGGCCAACAGGAACAAGCGCCGGGCATGCGGGCGACCCTGTACGAAAGTGTTTGTATCCATGCCACAGGACTTCAGCTTTGGAACTTTGGGATAAATACTGAAACTTTCACTTGTAGTGTACATTAATGATGTCGTGGGGAATCTATGGGAAATCATGATTTAAAGCTAAAGCTTTTTTTAAATTAAAGATGGGTTTGTTCTTGACCACAATCAAGATGCCGCAGTCCGGGCTATTTTTTATAACTAAATAACTCATCTTGCCTTTTTTTTCCTTTTCTTTAAAATACGCTAATATTATTACAATCTAGCCTATTTACAGGCTAATGAGTAATTTTATATTATCCTAGTTTTATAAAGTCCATAAAATTAAGAATGTGTCCATCGGCACTTTTCTCACACTTCTATTAAGGGAAGGCACTTTGATCATATGTCTCTTTATTTGCACTATTTTATCACTATCACTATTGATCTGTTTTTATTAACACACACTAAATTTAACGGTTTGCATCTTTTGAGTCTTCGCAATAAGGTCCACGTGTTGTCGAGTAGTTGGATAGCCTCGACATTCACATGATGAAGCAGCCCGTAGGTTCAGGTAAGCTTCTGCATATTTTTATAGTTGATGTCACGATCGAGCTCGGTGTTAAGTTATGTCCTGGTGCAGTATTGTTACTTCTTACATACCACGGCGCATTGACAATGGCCGGAGCTATCTTGTCTAGCATAATTATTTTTTTCTTTTATGGATCTTCTGAACAGAACCGGTTCAATAAACTACGTGTAGAAGTGTCGCTGGTACTTACATTTAATTTTCAGGTCCTGTAAGATCTTGAAAAGTTGTGTGGAAATAATACCTATCGACAATTTTTGTTTCTTATTCTAACAATTATCTAACAAGTTTTGTTTCTAGTTATTGGGGTCAACATTAAGTTTTACATTATGTAGGTATAAATCGTCAAATGATATAATAGTAGGAATTAAATGTAAAACCAACACCGTTAACCACAGTTTATGACACCTATAAATATCTAACAATGCATATACATACAAAATGTGGTTAAAGTTGGAAAGAAACATCGAATTTAACTGGTTTTATTTATTTCGTTAGTAAATTCCAATCATAGACCTACAATTTACAATCATTCTTAAGAAAAAAAATTTATCTTTATGATTATAACACCATCGATTTATATCTATAAATCTTTGATTATATTATGAATAGCCTTAAAAGAAATTAAAATTAACATTTTCTTAAAAAGACAATTTATTTCAATAAGCTTTCTTTATTCACTTCAAATCACAAAAACCTTCATCTCAGCTTCAAAACCTGGATCAGTCGTAAAATTAATAATGCCAGAGGTATAAATCGAAATTGCCTGAGTCTGCTCTCTTAGAGGGCCCATTAAATTTGTCCTTTAAGTGCAGAGTTAAGATCTGAATCTGTTAATCCAGTAATCTTTGAAGGGTCTAATAATAAAAACGGTTTGCTTTTTATTCGTAAAATACTTTGGAGAATAAATGAGGTATTTTTTTTATGCAATTTTGGTTTTATAAGGAACATAATCTCATTTGAAATCTTTCTCCGTGCATCAAAGGTTATGCCAATTTTCTTAAAAAACAAATAAAATTTTTAATAAAATTAAAACTAAACTTCGAAGTTGACTGGAAGAAAATCCCTTTTTGGGATAAGTCCGCCATTGTACGCCTCTTTTTTGTTTCACTATGGTTTTGTATTTTTCTTGTGTGTATGTGCAATAAAGAGTTACAAACAAACAAATAAACTTAAAGTTATTATGGCTAAACAATCAAAGTCTTTATAATAACGACTAGATAATCAAGCGTTGAGAAAGTTGAATGGTACCAATTTGAATGGATCGGAATGTAATATTGTAAAAGTCAATCTAGGGAAAGAGCTTTAAACTGGGGATTCCTCCACTCATAGGCGATGGGCTAGCAACCTGTCACTATACCTGAATATCCATTCCATCAGAGAACCCACTATTAGCTAAGCGTGGCCTCACGAGTCTTGGCTCTGTCTACCACGTTAAACGGATAAAGACACGTGATTCGTATTCTATGTAATGCACCTTCTACTCTCTATATTCATAACTCTGAACAAATTAGTAAAAAATAGTTTATCACAGCAGCGATCATTGTTACACAGCAGGACATGAGTTTGGTCATGAGAAAATGACTGTTTGTAATGCTTTAACAGAAAATGGAGTACCTATGTTCACTCTTAGAATACCATTGGTTCTCATTGATATTTCAAACTAGCTTCGCCCGCGTGAATTTAGATTTTTACCCACTCTACCCTCTTAGGAATTAAATTTCTAATAGTCTTCTCAGTGTTCATTTATGCTATACTAGCCGCGCCCCCCGGAGCTTCGCTCCCGTGGGAATTTCTGTTATAAAAAGTACCATATGTGCTATTTCCGATATTTTTCTACCCGTGTGTACTCAAATTTCATCGAATACTGTCATTAGTAGATTTTGCGTGATAGAGTAACAAACATCCCTCACAAACTCACATCCAAACTTCGAAAGGACCTCTTTGTAAACTAGTTGATATCCCAATCAGTGAGTCAATATCCAAATTTTTATTTACACACTATCATGGGTCTGGGATTTTCGTTCCCATGGGAATTTTGGGAAATCCTCTATTAGTGCTCTCCTACACTCCCTAAAGAACTTACATGCCAAATTTCAGCTTCCTACGCCCAGGGCTTTTACAAATTTTGGCACTACTAGCTTTTCCCTAGGCTTCAAAATTCATTTCTTTAGGTTTACGCTATATAAAGAACCTCTGTAAAATTTCAAGTTTCAACGTTCAGCGGTTTCGTCTCTGCGTTGATATACCAATAATTCAGTCAGTATCCAATTTAGGAGAGCAAACAATTTTTTTTTTTTTACAAATACAAATAAAAGTCCGCTTTGTTTTATTCGCTTGTTGTATTTATATACGCAAAATGTTTATGAGTCGAGACGGGTCAATTATTTTTTAATTAGCTTTTGTTTAACATTTTACTGGGAATAGAAAACACAAACAATTTTCTATTACTTTCTGGAAACAGTGTCGAAAGGTTAATTATGTAAAAGCAAGAATTAGCTATCGCTCATTAAGATGGAGGCGTGGATGAATTCTTTATCACGGGTCATAAACTATGACTTTTTATAGAGACTATTTATAATGGGAAATCATAAGGAAGTTATTTATATTAGTTATCAGTGCAAAAGTACAGATGATGATCCGTTCAGAAATGCAACCTCTAAAGCCCCACACATCTCGACAAAATGAAAAAATACCACTATTGATATGGATTTTCACTCGCATCGCTTGATCTCGTTTCGTTACATTATGGATATTTTCTTTTCCAAATTTTCCATGAGATAGAATTTCCATCTAGTTTTTTAATCCTACTAATGTTTTAAATGTAAAAGTTTGGATGTGAGTTTGTGAGGATGTTTGTTACTCAATCACGCAAAATCTACTGGACGGATTTGAAATGAAATTTGGTATCATCATCATCATTACAACCGCAAAATATCCACTGATGGATAAAGGTCTCCTCAAGATTTTAGGGGGATTTGCCATACTCACAGAAATTTGGTATACTGGTAGAAAAATACCAAGAATAACAAGCTAATTATTAAAAATTAAAAAACACGACTGACAAGTTTTTACTCAAAAAGTACATACAAACATATAAGTTATATACATTTTTGAAATCGCCTTTTAAAGCCTCTTCAATTTGATACCCTACTCGATAAGATTGATCAAATTTTATTTTTGGTCTGCTATTTATCGCATATATAATCCGCCATTTTGTTTTTATGATGACGTCATACATAGCCTATGTCACTCGGAAGAATGCAAGGAATCTAAAAATACTTCTCACATCAAAATCTGTTAAGCCGTTCAGGACTTATGGTGGAATAAAGAAACTTACATACATACATACATACAATACATACATGAACCTCTTGAAAACATAACACTCCTTTTTTTTTGGTCAGTCGTGTAAAAAGTACCCTATATGCTAATATAGGGTACTCTTTATCCCGAAATTCCTACGGGAGCGAAGCCCCGGGGCGCAGCTAGTAATATCCTAAATCGTAGAGTTAGATTTTTTTTTTTTTTTATATCTATGTCCTAAATCGAGTACGCATCGTGTGTCCCTCGTACCTCCCGCAAGCAACTCCCATTACCGCTCTTTTATTGTCGAAGTTGGTTGACGTAAATGTCTCTAACTGGGTGTAGTGTGTGCCCTAAATAGGTGACATTGTTCACAACTAGTGATTATATAAGTATAACATTTTGCGTGAATCATTGTTTGCTGGTTACTAAGTTGTAAGTACCAATATTAATATAAGACAAAACGTACACTTAGTTGTCAAATAAATGAATATGAATATGGACCTTGTAAGTAGATTCTAATAGATATTTAGAGCACGTTAAAAAAAATAGTATCCGATATTGTGTGATTTGCAATGTCTCTAGGATTTTAGCGAAATATTCTATTGGATCATACAACATAATGTAGTTTTTTTTTTTTATTTGGATAGTTATAGATGGTATTTTTTATAGGGACAAAATCACTCATATTGAACTAGCCCGATAGTAATGATTTTTTGTAATAGAATATTAGCTCAACGACACGTATATATTTTATAATAGTTTTAATATGTACATACCTATTAAGAGCATAACATAACATCTAAGACCCAGGACTGCCCAGGACAATTTGGAAATGATTATTTTCTATGTTGACCTGATCGGGGTTCTTACCCGGGACCCGTGGTTCAGAGGCAACATCGTTACCACTGTGCCACAGATGCTGACAGGAGTACCTAATTAAACTTTTGTAAAATATGGGATGAGCCCTAGGACAGCAGGATGAACTGATATATTCGAAAACAAAGTACAGATGTATTATTTTAATACTATTTGACACATCTGGAGAACCTAAGCTATATCTTATACAAAAAACTGTAGTGTTCACTTCATTTGACAAACATAGTTAAATACTTACTATTTTTTTCTATTCTTTAACTCTCCTGGCAATAACACCTTGCAAATTCAACGGCAAAATGAATCCAACGATATTCAAATTCACATTAAAAACGCTGAACCTCGCAAAACCTATAGAGACAGTAAAAATGCCACGTAAGGAAGCAATCACCCGTAGAGTGGGACGGTTCTTCCATTTGCTGACCGTACCTAGTGTATATCTGGGCCCTTTCAGCTGTCCATATATAGGGCCCGGAAATTTTTCAATTACTTAGCCATGCCGAAACGTCGATGACTGGGCTGGAAAAAACTGTCAAGAATAAGGGCGTGAGTCCAGGGTGAACGTTTAACGCTTGCAATATTATCTACTACAATAAAAAATATATACGGACAAATCAAACAGATTGTGTTTAGCCTTAAATTAAGTTCGAGACTTGTGTTACTGGGATACTTTCAACTCAACTGATACTAAGTATCAAAAAAAATCAGCTGTTCCATACATTTTACAATGCATCTACCCTCGCTCAAAATGTATCCAGGAACAGCTGATTTTTTTGAAGATTTCAGAAGGTCGGTCCCATACAACGAGTCCCATACTTTAAAAGATGTTCATATTTATGAGTACCTAATTTCACCCCCTACGGAAGGTTGACATTAGTTAATAACAATTAACCCTGTATAGATAAAAATCCAAGACAAACGTCAATCTGAAAAAACACAATTTTCCATCTTGACCCGGACTCGGGGATCGAACCCGGGGCCTCCGATGAGAACAGACCCACATGATGACCATTAGGCCACGGAGGGCTCGGTTTGTTTTTCACCACCTCACAACATCACTTCCTTGGTGGAATTTCACTAAATTTCTTCGTACATTATTGTGCTTCCAAGCTGGTGGTGCAGAGAAGAAACATAGCATGTGCCAGCTACTTTTCCTCGCAGATTGTAAAAGTCAATCTAGGAAAAGGCTTTTAAACTGGGGATTCATCCACCTCATGGGCTAGCAACCTGTCACTGTACCTGAATCTCCATTCCATGAATAAGCCCACTATTTATTCAGCTAAGTCTTGGCCTTACGACGATAAAGAAATGAATTTGTATCCGTATATTTCTTTATAAAAAGAATCAGATTCTGCCGCCGTTGTGCGCGTAGGCAGCGCCCCCTATCGTGTTATGTTTTGTCTATTTGTTAAGAAAAATATAATAAAACATCTTTAAGGGACGCTGCCTACGCACACATTTAAGAGCCATTTCGTTCTTTGCAACTGTCTCGCTCGCACAATATAACGGTTTTAAAGATTGTGGAAAACTCCAGAGCTTTTTCTTCCAAAAAAGTTATTCATTTTGCCACTATAAATGCTATATTTTATAATATGTATTTTGGAGTAATGTATTACTTTTTCAAAAAACATTGAGTTTTCCACAATAAAATGAAAAATATTACATGTGCGAGCGAGACAAGTATAGCAAAGATAGTCTTAATTATTTACAACAAGTTCAAAGACAAACCTCTCTATCTTCTGGAGGTTAAAAACAATTTCAATATAGTCCGAAAAATTTACACATGTGATAGCAAAGGCATCAAACTTCTGTTGACTTGGCAAACAATGTCGACAGATTTCTTCATTGACTATGTCTTCATTAATAGAACTTCAAATGCATTTAGTCAATGCGGTGATTTTCTGACAGCATCAAATAAAGAAAAAAATCGGTACAAAAATCTCAATAGATGGCGTTTCTAAGAAAGCCGAGCCGGATATAAAGGCTGTACCTATATTGCGTGTGCTTTTTCCTTGTCAACCAGAGGTTTGAGAAAAAAACACCTCATAGTTTGACAAGTTCCACTGGAAATAACAATATGTTTTTTTTATGTTTTCCTTTTCAAAGAAATGCCAATCTCACGTATTGTTGCTTTCTGTATGGACTCACCTTTTACTGTGCGCCATCTATGAAGTCATCTGGAACTAATATATATTTTTAATTTAGGTCTTGGAAAATAGCCCATTTCTGTCTTATATTCACGATAATCATAAGAAAGTAAAACAATAATAAGTTTTTATTCATAGTTTTCTAACAGAAAACAATCTACACCTTTATCATAATTTTCAATGTTTGTTGCATTTCCGTTCTAACTGTTTCTTTCATAATTATAGCCTACATCACGTAGGCGTACTTCCTTCCTATGTTATAAATGCAAAAGTTTTTGTGGTTATCTGTATTTCAAGCAAAAATAACTACGCGTAGAATTAGTTTACCACATGGTAGGAATATTCTTTTTATCTTGATTTTTCTTACAGGGGCCGCAAATAGATGAACTCGATATCATACGGATAAAAAACTATCATGCTACAAAAATCTCCTAACAGAAACTTGCGTGGTCTATTGTTTGTAAGTTACTCAGTGAACTTAACTATCACTTGTTTGGCAAAGTTTGAGTTGCATGAAATTCAGCTCGCACGAACTACTTATTAGCACAAAGTTGGATAATGAATTGCTTCAACCGTCTAAAGACACATCAAATTAATTTAAGTATAACATACTTGTGAGTCTTGAACCTAATATTTATTTCATACAATGAATTAACGAAATAGAATCAATTAATTTGAAATGTTTCTTTTTATTTTGAATGGACCTTAACCGGAAGAAAATCTAAACAAGAATAATAAATAAATAACTTTAATAATCCGTAGGAGAACTAAAGTAACTGATATAGCCCGCAGCATTGCCAAACTTAAGTGGCAGTGGGCGGGGCACATAGCTCGTAGAAAAGATAGCCGTTGGGGCAGAAAAGTTCTCGAGTGGCGACCACGAACCGGAAAACGTAGTGTTGGCAGGCCTCCCACTCGGTGGACCGACGACCTGGTGAAGGTCGCGGGTTGCGCATGGATGCGGGCAGCGCAGGACCGGTCAACGTACGGAAATCCTTGGGGAGGCCTTTGTCCAGCAGTGGACGTCTTTCGGCTGAGAGAGAGAGAATTTTAATAATAATAAATAATAAAGAAATAGCTAACTGTTATGGCGCAGCAACCCAAAAATGAGTCTTGTTTTAAAAACTCTAATTAGAAGTTATTTTTTTTAGATCTAGGATCTAAAAATAAACCCTTTAAGATCTATATTTACGGTATCATATACGAAGGTCCAATAGTCTTTTTTTACGTTGTGATACAAATGGAAAACTTTTTGAAGAGGTCAACAGTAAATTTCACCACCACAGAAATTTAAATAATACGACTACTAGTTTGTCATTAGTTGTCTTACGCGGAATCTATGCTTATAGAAATTATGAATCCTAATCCTAAATCCTAAATAATATTATAAATGCGAAAGTGAGTTTGTTTGTTTGTTGGGTTGTTTGTTTGTTTGTTTGTTTGTTACCTCTTCACGCTTTATCTACTGAACCAATCTTCCTGAAATTTCGCATACACATAGCTGGAAGTACGGAGAAGGACATAGGGGTACCTTTCATCCCGGGAAAAAGCACTGTTCCCGTGGGGAAATTCACGCGGAGCGAAGCCGCGGGCGAAAGCTAGTTTTGTGCCTACAAACGACGACAAAATCAGGCTGTCTTTGACACTTCGAAATATTTATCTGTAATTCTGTATTTACTTAGATGCGCCACTGGGCTTTGCTCCTATGGGAATTTTGGGATAAAAAAGTACCCTTTGTCCCTGTATTTTTCTACTCCGTATACAAAATTTTATCGAAATCCGTCCAGTCGTTTTGCGTGATTGGAGTAACAAACATCGTCACAAACTCACATCCAAACTTTCTCATTTATGAAATACTTTAGCTGTTGCTCGCGGACTCGCCCGCGTGAGTTTCGCTTAGATGAAAAATCTTTTTGTGTTCTGTGCAAACTGTAGTAACCTGCACTCCAGTACTTAAAATTTCAGCCATTTGGTTACATCCCGTGTCCCGTGGGAGTATATTAGATACTCGTAGTACAGTCGCGGTGTTAAAATGAATCAAATCAAAAGCGATATTTCATTCAATAAACGATCTTCATCTATTCGTTCCCGTGTACCCACCACTCCCCACCCCGAGTCCCTCTTTGTCCTATCCCGTGTCCTGTCTACATCAGTATAAAAAATGTTTCTGTCATCAGGTTGAACGACTTTTTGCTAAGGCCCCATTTCCATTTATTTTATAGAAGTAGCTGGACTCTTGGAGTACTTCATCAGATGTTCCATAATCTTCAAAAATGCTCATCAGGTTGAACGACTTTTTGCTAAGGCGCCATTTCCATATATGTAATAGTGTAGCTGGTCTCTTGCAGTTCTTCATCAGATGTTCCAGATCTTCAATTTTTATACGTCAGCAGAAAATGCTCATCAGGTTGAACGACTTTTGTTAAGGCACCATTTCCATATTTCTTATAGTTTAGCTGTTTTGTTAAGGTTCTTCATCAGGTGTTCCAGTTTTCAAAATAAATTATAGCCTATATGTTGCCCAGGCTTAATAGCTTTACAACAAAAAAAGTTTCATTCAAATCCGTCCAGTAGTTTTTGCGTGAAACGCGTACATACATACAGACAGACAGACAGACAGACAGAAAAGACAGACAGACAGACAAAAAAATTCCAATTTTTTTTTTTGCTTTCTATTATTCATTTTAGATCTATCCATTTCAGACAAAAAATACAGAAATGTACAGACAAAATATTTTTCCTGTTTATTATATGTATAGATTAGTAGGAAGTAAGATTGGATTACGATTGGATATACATCTAATGGCACCATCAACATTTGATAATGGCACACAATACTGTTACATCCATTCTACAGTTACTGTTTAGCCATTAAGGAGCTGTAGCTCAGGAGGTAATGACTGTTATCTCATGACGTCACAATGCCTAGATTAATCTAAGTTATGGCGGCTAAGTCTAGTCGTAAATCTAGAAAATTGATTTAGGGCAGAAGCTAAGTTGGAACAAAGTATTAACCACATGACCTCAAATTCTTATTTATCCTATTTACGAATATATATTTCTTCCCTTTTTTATAGAAACACAGAAAATAAACTAAATGTAAAAGTAAATTAAATACTAACATTCATGGAATTATATAACAAAAACCTTCCTCTTTCCATTGGTGAATATCGCGTGATAATCCCTGCAATAGTTTTTAAGTTTATCGCGAACAGATTCAGACGCGGTAGAACTATACAAATCTAATTAAATAATAACAGGGGTAAAAAATAGATTTAGCACATAGTACAAAGAACTAACCTGTCTGGCTATATAAACTAGCATGCAAAATTAATTATATTCTAGTTATATTTTCTTTTAATTTTTTGATGTATTGCGGTGGTACTTTCACACTAAATAAATTTAAGCATGCGTCAAGTATATAAAAAAGATCTAAATTAAAGCGTAGGTATTTTTCCCTCATTAAATTTGAAATTTTCTTTTTACTCCATCAGTTTCTGCGAAGGTCAGTCTCAACTCACTCGCAATTTATTTTGGATGGTGCCTTTGAAATACTTATCAATTACTTTTTTTTAATGGATAAAGTACATTATCTCAAAAAACAGAATGTTTTTGCAGAATTAATTAATTTGGAATCTTTCTTTTTAATGGATGTGAGACTTAGATAGATGTAAAAAAAAACCATTTAGAGTCTTTGCTTATGGCAACGTATACGAAGGACAAATTTAGGTCAAGTACTTCACCTAAAAAATCGATGACCTTGTGATGTTTTCTGTAAGCACGACAATCCTGTAAAAGGGCTTTATCGAAAAATATCTGAAAATACACAGGGGACTTAAACATCTTATCTCTTATCTTACTGCGGGGTCCGTGTTTACGGTAGCACGTCGAGTCTTGGACCCTTTTTGTACTTACCCCCAAGCCTTACACACAAACAGCGGGATTCCTGAAGAAGGACTGCATAAGCTTCAGGATATCACTCGGCTGCAAAGTGCATGTAGTCCTCCAGTTCCGGATACGCAGTTCCAAAGAGGGCCAGCCGCTTGTTAGCCAGCGAGTCACACTCACACATAATGTGCTCCATAGACTCCTCTACTTCTGCACACACCCGACATAGAGAGCTTTTGACAAGTTTTAGCTTAAACAGGTGCCCACGACATTCGGGAAATGTCCGGTCAGAGCTCCCATTAAGATTTTTGTCTGTTTAGTTTACAGATCATTTTATACAACTTTTTGTGTTGCCAGCACCAAGTGTTGCCTTAGAGTGAAAATGACATCACCCCGTTCGCTCAATTCTGCTCTTTTTTGTTTACTTACAACATTAGCATTAATTGCCGTAGTTACCATACCATATGACAGTCCTACAAAAAGCTCAGCTCCGATTAGGCGGATTGCTTGATCCTCTCCTTGCAAGCTCGTCTGCCTTCTAGTTGCAGCCACCCCAATATGACCCAACTTGTTCAGCGATCTGATACAGTCTAGGACCAGACCAGACCCAAGCCTACCAGAGTTGATGCAGCAGCGAGAACCGATTGGCTATCAGTAAGAATGTAGATGGTGCGATTTCTTACACCCTCCTCTAGATTCAGTTTCGCACAGACGCTTGGAAGACTGTAGGGTACCGTCCGCATGCTCTGATACAGTTGTCTCTCCTTTGCATAAATTCCTGCGCCTGTTCTGACTTAAACATACAAAACATAGGTAAAACACTAAAATCAGCCTTAATGACTGATGAGTGATGACGAAATGAATACATTTTTAAATATTTCCCTCACATGAATGTCTCTCGGCAAAAAAAATACCATGACGATTATAATGACATGATATTTTGTACCCATTATTATTATAGATCTTTAAAAAATCTGTTAAATAACAATATCCTATCCCATAAATATACACTTAGTTGGCAAATAACTATAAAATAAACACTTCATTACCTTTATTGAATAATTTTAAGTAAGTAAAAATGTATTTTGTTCAATGTTATATTGAACAAATTCGATAAAGGGTGACGGGATATTTAATGTGTAGTGGTTTGCCATTGCCTTCTCCATTTCACACACACTAGTTAATAATCATCCATCAACCAGAAAGCAGGTTTCCTCACGACGTTTTCTCTTCACCGGAAGCAAGTTGTGGTCGATGAAAACCTATCAACATAAGTACATGAGTCAGTTGATCTGGTATGCAAACTCATGTAGCTGATGGGCAGGATTCGAACCTCTTGCAGCCAACAGGCGGGCGCCGTACCACTCCGGCCACCACCGCTCTATTGATAGTAATTAAATCCTAACTAATGTTATAAATGCGCGAAAAATGATATTGTTTGTTTGTTGGTTTGTTTGTTACCTCTTCACGCTTTATCTACTGAAACAATTTTTCCTGAAATTCTCGCATACATACACATAGCTGGCAAGTACGAGAGGAGAAGGACATAGGGTACCTTTCATCCTGGGAAAAAGCACTGTTCCCATGGGAAATTCACGCGAGCGAAGCCGCGGGCGAAAGCTAGTAATAAATAAATAAAAACTTTATTGTGAATTATAAGTCACTTCTATACCAATTCTATTTTACTCTACAGCATTTCATATTGAACGTACGTCACTGACGAAGACTATTTTTACAAATCTAAGTAACTCTTTATTTGAACCATGAATACTTTTTCACCTCCTCTTCAGCTTTACCAGGCAAAAAATAGGATAACAAGATGTTTTGTCCTTTTTTTAGCTACGAACATTTTTGTGCTGGACAAAGTAAATATTGGTACGTTTGAAAGGAAACGAGGTCGAGCGTAGTGATGGTGATTTCAAGAAACGAGGTGAGGGAAGTGAATGCTCTGTGTCTGTTATGCCCCTTGAGCTGTTTTCGTTGCAATTTTTCTGCGATTTTTCCGTTTTGTATGTAATAATAACAATACCACAATGTTCCTAAAAATCTACGAACATTATTACGAACAAAAAATTTTAAAAATTAAATAAAAAAAATATTTAGCATGAAGTCCTTCAATATAAATGTTTATTTATTAACAAAGAAAAATGTATTTCTATCGAATTCCTTAATGCTAGCTAATACATAAATATATAAACACGCAAGTTTAAGGCTTTCATCTACGTGATGAAAACCTTAAACTTTTTGTAGTATTTGGCAGTTTTAGAAAATTTAATTTAAAGTATGTACGGAGTTGTAATCAAAGTAACACAATCGACAAATAAATTAATAGTAAAAAAACTTTTTTTAAAGCTTTTATTTTTCGAGTTACTCTCAACAAACCCTTTCATTTAATACCCATATGTAGGAATGCATTACAAATAACTATTCCGCCATCTTGGATAGTCCGCCATATTGGATTTAGAATGACGTCACATACCATATCATGCATTGTCATCTTGAACCAAAACGTGGTGTGCAATAGGGAAAATTTCAGCTCAATCGGTTGAAGATATCTACTTCAAAATTGAGTTCTATCTAAGATTCCACCCAAACGAGAACATACCTACCTACTATACATAGCAAGTTTTTAAATAAAAGCTTTAATTAAAAAAATTGATTAACATTAAAATTTCAAACATCGATAAATCATTATTAAAATTTATTTTTAATAAAAGTACTAACAACACGAGTCATTGTTACCTGCAAATAATTCATTAATTAAAATAACATAATCAAAATGAAATCTTCACACATAATTTAACTGAAATAATAATGTTTTGATTTCAAATTTACCAGACTGTAAAATAAACAATTTACAACATTGATATATCTATTAACGCTCATTATTTTTATGTAATTACGTCATCAAATAAAGCATAGAGTCGTTACTTAAAAAATATTTCTTTTTATAACTTAAAAAAAAATTAAAAATCCCTGAGTGAAAATCCTAATTAATATTAAAAATGCGAAAGTGAGTTTGTTTGTTACCTCTTCTCGCTTCAGCTACTGAACCAATCTTGCTGAAATTTTGCATACACATAGTTAGAAGTACTGAGAAGGATATAAAGTACTTTTCATCCTGGGAAAAAGCGCTGTTCCTGTAGGAAATTCACGCGGGCGAAGCCGCGGGCAAAAGCTAGTAGTCTTATATAAGTATAAAAATCTTCTTTTCATTTATAACTAAAGGACGAATAATACGATTGTCATAAAATTGGTAAACAGGTAAAAGTAAAACTTGAACAAAGGGTCTTTTTATTCCGAAATTCCCAAGGGCTCTCTAGTGCGTAGAAGTCTAATATATATGTATATAACTGTGTAGTCAAATATTTATTTATCCGAACTTTACCAAATTGGTACAAAGGGCTTAAGGGCCCGTACTAGGTCTGATTGCTTCACATGATCGTCTGTAATATCTACATTAATGTAAAACTGAATGTAAAATTAAGATATAGCAAACTTCAGGACTAGCACGAGGGATTATGTTACTCAAAAACACGATTGCATAAAATTTTCTCGATAGAAAAAAATTGCGAAGTTGCCTCCAAATCACCTATAATTAACACTTTAAACTGCTATTATTCAAGCAATACATTAAAATAAAGATTGAAAATTTTTGTATAAAGTACTCTATAGATAAGGCAGGGATTATGTTACTTACTTTTTTAAATATCTTTTTATAAAGCTTTTAAAAAAATAATACGTATAATTGCCCGCATGCTTTAACCATCCGCCTCTGAGCCGCCGCGCCGCCCGCGCCCCGCCAGCATTTTATTTAGAACGCGGATTGGATGCGTGTGGGCGAACTGGGTAGCGGGTAGCGGGGGAAAATCTTAGTTGTCATTGGCCTAGTGCGGGCTCTTAAGGTTACACTAGCCGCGAGCTCGAACTCAGTGGCGGGCGCGGCCAAAAAGCAAGCTGTTTCACCTAGCATTGTGTCCGACAGAGATAGAATCAGTGATGAGCAGTCAGACGCTATCTGTACGCATACACCGAGCGCACGCACACAAACACCTGTCCGAAGCGAATGAAACGACGTGAGCCGAGCCGCGTCGGGCGCGCCGCTATGCCTGCCGGTCGGCCAAAAGCCAGACAGTACCTACAATTTCGTACAATATAACTAAAGGCGCGGCGGCGCGGGCGTTTATATACCTATAGATTGCTTATTATAGTCAGGATATAGACATACCTACCTATAGGATAGAAGATTCACATAAAATGAGTAATGTAGGTACTTACCTACCTACAATGTTGTTTTTATCAGGTGCCACATAAGAAACAAATAAATAAATAAATCATAATCATAACATATTATAAAACAAAGTCCCCCGCGGCGTCTGTCTGTCTGTCTGTTCGCGATAAACTCCAAAAACTACTGAACGGATTTTGATGCGGTTTTCACTAAAAGATAGGGTGATTCATGAGAAAGGTTTTAGTGTATAATTTGTTTAGGTTTTGTGTATATTAGTTGAAATATGACGATAATTGTTAAGGAAGTCGGAAAAAATTTGCCGCCCGGCAGCTTTCATCGAAAACGCTGTCCAATTCCTAAGAGATGTATCAAAATCATGTATGGAGGAATTGTGTATCTATAATAAGTCTACAAAAAAGTCCGCGATAGCATATATCTAGCTTTTATATTTCAGCCACAATAACTACTTTTATGTTTTAAAAATAATTAAAATCGTTACGTGTTTTTTAACTGGTGATATTAACCAGAACTTATTAATCCTTATCAAATTAAACAAGTCTATCGTCACAAGTACTTAATATATTTAATATTTGCTTTTTACTGCATGTAATTTGGATCAATAGTTTCCGAAATACTACGAGTTATCTAAATACTAACAACGCGCCGCGAAAACCACCTAGCGAAGACTCAAGGCGCAGTATAGGTAGCTATCTCTGAGCGGGCGCGTTTTCGTATGTTTTTACACGACTGACCAAAAAAGGAGTGTTATGTTTTCAGGGTTCATGTATGTATGTATGTAAGTATGTATGTATGTAAGTATGTATGTATGTAAGTATGTATGTATGTAAGTTTCTTTATTCCACCATAAGTCCTCAACGGCTTAACAGATTTTGATGTGAGAGGTATTGTTAGATTCCTTGCATTCCCCCGAGTGACATAGGCTATGTGAGTTGTCAGTCGTGTTTTTTATTTTTTAATAATTTGCTTGTTATTATCAATATTTATTTTAGTAGGAGGTAGGTATCATTAAAAAACCGGCCAAGTGCGAGTCAAACTCGCGCACCGAGGGTTCCGTACACGAAAAGCATCTCACATTATAGCTCTCACTGAAAGACCTATAAATTTCAAAAACAAACTTAACTTTGCAGTTTGATTCCTAGGAATCGTACTGCATCGAGCGCAAAAATAAGTTTGTAACATTTTTTTTAAACTTCCAACAACATATTTACAGTGTATGTACTGTTAGATCTTACTTTTTGCCAAATTTCATAATTTTAGGTCAACGGGAAGTACCCCGTAGGGTTTGATTGCTGCCTGAAATCGCAAAATATACGAAATTTCGCTACATTTACGGTAGGTACCTAATATCTCTTGATCGCGTTGACGTATAATTTTGATTATTTTTTTGCTAAAAGAGACCATGTATCCGAGTATTAGATATTAATTTCAAATTGATACATTTAAGCGTCCTAAGAAAAAAAAGTTTGACAGACAGACGGACAACAAAGTGATCTTATAAGGGTTCCGTTTTTGACTTTTGAGGTACGGAACCCTAAAAACCGGTCAAGTGCGATTCAAATTCGCGCACCGAGGGTTCCGTAGACGCTAATCAAGTTTTAAAAACAAACCTCTGCAGTTTGCTCCTAGGATTCATATTGCATCGAGCGCAAAAATAAGTTTGTAACACTTTTTTTTTTAACTTCCAACAACATATTTACAACTTTCAGATTTATTCCTGTACAAGTACTGTACTGTACTAAGTAATTCTGCTTTCTGACAAATTTCATAATTTTAGGTCAACGGGAAGTACAATTCCCATATATTTTGATTGTTGTCTGAAATCGCAAAATATGAAGTACCCCATATGTTTTGAGGTTGTCTGAAATCGCAAAAATACTCCTCGATTTTTTTGCTCAAAGTGACCGAGTATTCGACATATATTACACCTCTGAAAAAATAAAACAATTTTTTTCGATATCTTTCAAATAACTGAATTGAATTCTTGTAGATATTTAGTTTTTATTTTTTATTTTATTTACTTGAAGAACATTTTAATTTGACACAATTTTTAGTACGGAACTCTCAAAAAGTAGAATAATATGGTTCAATCAATAATTTGTAACTAAATTTATATTATCTCTATAAAATTCAATAACAATTCATGATTTTTAAATGCCGGTGTTAAAAATGTATTAAAGGTGGTGTTATCCACTCATGTTACGTGCTCCTCGAAGTTTAGGTAAATATGTACTGGAATATCCGATTCTCTGCTTATAGAGGTGGGCGGTTCCGTTTTTCCTTTTGAGGTACGGAACCCCAAAAATAAATATATTGTCCACCCGAGCGAAGCCGGGGCGGGCCGCTAGTATAATATAAATATATACGGACAAATCACACAGATTGAGTTAGCCCCAAAGTAAGTTCGAGACTTGTGTTATAGGGTACTAACTCAACGATACTATATTTTATAACAAATACATATATAGATAAACATCTAAGACCCGGGTCAATCTGAAAAAGATCATTTTCCATCTTGACCCGACCGGGGATCGAACCCGGGACCTCCGGTGTAGCAGTCCGGCGTGATGACCGTTGGGCCACGGAGGTCGTCGGTAGAACACTTATCCTCAATGTTTATTTGAAGTTTTTCACGCCTGTTTCTTCTGTAGTCAACCAATACAAAATCCACTCAAATCAACAATTTCAATTACGTAGGTAGTCCAATTCAACGCCAAGTCAGATATAGTAGGTAGGTAGTATCGAAAATCTAAAGGAGTGAGCCGAGCGTTAAATAACGAAAGTGACGTAAGTATTGTGCTGGTGTGCGTGAGCTTCTTCCCTCCGCACCGCGCCGCTCCCCCGTCCGCCCGGGGAACAATAAATTGAGGTGAAATGCACGACAATTCATATCAAATCGTGCGCGTGAAAAATTGCGAAACGTCCTTTGGAAAATCGGGTTTTTTGAAAAAACTACTGCTCAAATCAATCACAAATAAAGTTTATTGGAATCTTCGATAACTGAACTTTGTCGGTGCGGTTTTTGTTTTAGATATTTTACACTTCTTTTATTACTTATTTACGCCCAAAGTTGTATTAAAATTAGCACGAAAAACTAAAGTTTGATGGCTCACAACTTTAGAGTGGCTTTTTATTTTACTATTCTGGATCCGTACAGACAAAATTAATAATGACACAAAACGATATCATGTTTAACTTTGGATGTACAATGTCAAACAATGGAGTAAAACCCCCCCGAAATTTGTATGGGAAAATTATCGACTAGTGCATCCTTAAGGACATACCCAATCAGGATTTTCCGAAAACGTACTGTCTTTAAACGTCAAGTGTGAACCATAGGTTAGAAGTACTGAAGCCGGAAAAATATCCCGTAAAGATAAAAATACTAAACTAGATTTATATCGAATCAAATTACAAATAAAATACATAAGACTAGATAAAAAAAAATACATAATCCTTTTTTTTTCCTTTATCGTCGAAAATCACCGTAATTTCAGCGATAACAGTAGAATTTTTTTTAAGAATTAAATAAAGACTACAATTATTTAAAACGATATCGGCTTATATACATATACAACATATAATAAAACAGTAAAAATATTTTGTCTGTACATTTAGTATTTTTGACTGAAATGGATAGAGGGACACTTAAAAAGAATAATAGAACTAAAAATTTTTTTTTTTTAATTTTTTGTCTGTCTGTATGTATGTACGCGTTTCACGCAAAAACTACTGGACGGATTTGAATGAAACTTGTTTTGTTGTATAGCTATTAAGCCTGGGCAACATATAGGCTATAATTGATTTTGAAAACTGGAACACCTGATGAAGAACCTTAACAGAACAGCCAAACTATAAGAAATTTGGAAAATGGTACCATTGGAAAAGTTTATCAATCTCACGAGCATTTTCCGCTGACGTATAAAAATTGAAGATCAGGATCACCTGATGAAGAATTCCAAGAGACCAGCTACACTATTGCATATACGGAAATGGTACAATTTGCCTAAGCAAAAAGTCGTTCAACCTGATGAGCATTTTCTGCTGACGTGTAAATAGACTGGACAAAGAGGGACTCGGGGTAGGAGTGGTGGTACACGGGAAATTGTAGATAACGAGCAGACGAAGATCGTTTATTGAATGAAATATCACTTTTGATTCATTTTTACACCGCGACTGTACTACGAGTACCTAATATATTCCCGCGGGATACGGGATAAAACAAATGACTTAAATTTTGAGTACTGGAGTTTAGGTTACTACAGTTTGGAACACAAAAAATATTTTTCAACTAAGCGAAACTCACGCTGGCGAAGTCGCAGGTAACTCTGCTAGTTTTTTAAAATATATTTAGGTGTTTTATCACAATTAAAAGAAAAAACCTCTAAAATAATTACTCTAAGAGCCTGACGAAAACTCGCTAGCAAAAACACAAAATTATAGAAAATTAGAAAAGTAACCTTATTGTGTCTGTCTTAAGGCGGAGCTTACGTGTACTGTCCCTCACCCCCTCTGATTAGCCTTGGGTAGCGCCTTAAGGGCTTAATGCTAAAACTCTCTACCAGTCAACCGTCATACATAGTGGCATTTCGATACAAAAATCCATTGAGAAAAACCATTGTCAAACAACTAATATTTATATCTATGGGAAAACACAGAATTGAATAATTATTGCGGTAACAATAATGACATAATACAAAAAATAAAACATAAGTATACATACATATTCAAATATGAGAACATCTGGTGATATTTTGCTTCTGTTTTTAACAAAAAATCATGTTATTGGTCTTGAGCTTTTTCAATAAAAGTCTCGTAACAAACAAAAAGTCCTCGATTTCAATAAAACTTTCCAACAAACCAATGTTTTTGACTGCAAATAAATCTGCACAAAACAAACCTTTGTGAATATCCAATTGTTTGTATTTTTTTTACGCTTAAACGCATAAAGTTTTTGAAATGTTATGTTAAAATCACTCTTAAATATAGTGCTTTGAAAATACGTAGTCTTGCCTTTATCAATTTTCTAGTTTGTCAAATATTTGCTCAGAATCATAGACATAGAAAAAAACATTCTTTATAGACATTATAAACTTTATTGTCAAATGTGAAGCCCAAAAACGTTCATAATAGTGTGCTCCAAATCCATTTTTTTTTACATGCCTACAAATTCTATGGAATCAAAACACACCAAAAATGTCAAACTTGACAAAAAATAATGCTGCACAGAAGATATTACCTGTCCTTCACCAACATAGGCAGAAACCATATCTGATATCCGCACTTCCTCAGCTGTCTGTGTCTCTAAGTAAAATTTTTAAAAAATATTCTAGAAAATCGGCTAATTTCGGCTTTGTATAACATTCTTCGTGCATTATTTTCAAAGGACGATGTGCAATATTTATTGCCTGGTACAAAAGGGCCAAGAACATTATAAGCTTTCATACATTTTTCGACCAAAATGTGAAAAGTTCGTCCATTATAATTTGATCCACAATATGTTAGAGCTTGCTTTTCTGAACTTTTTTTCCTATGGCACTGACTATTTAGAAACAATTCTTTCATTTCTTGTACGTATGAAAAATCGTCCGTTTTCTTTTCATTCACACCGTACCTAAACGAAAGGCCTAAAGTTGTAGAAGAACAAGTAAGTAAGTAGTGATGTGCTGGTGACCGTACACTTAGAATAGTATTGAGGCACCAACTTATAAAATACTTTATCGAACTGTCTGCTCTTGACGTTTTATTTGCGGCACAGTATTGGGTCAGGAGAGTGCTGGGGATCAAATTGTGACGCTTCCGGAATTCCGCTCGTTACGGATTTTATCATCAAATATGTATAGGTACTAAAAATAATATAGCAAATTAAAAAACTTGTTTTTCCCACTCTATGGTCAGAGATAGCGTTTAAATAAAATATATCAGACAGATTATGATTTTTACTTGCTGTAATTAATGTACCTATTAAAAATGGAACATGGAATATGGATATATGGATGGATGTATGGATGGATGTATGGATGGATGTATGGAATGGAATGGAATGTATGTTTACAAATTGATGTGAATAAATGAATATGAATATGAATCCATACTACACTGTGATACCACATTAATGAAGTATACGCCTTAATTGACTAGTAAGTATTAGACTAGACTAAGAAAAGAATAGGTAGGTATTTGAATTGATCAAATGGTAGTATATACTAGGTACTTACTTGAGCTCGATTGCAAAATCATTTAACAATAGATACATTATAATATTTTTTATAACATATTTGCTCGTAAAGTGTCATTTATTTCACCAATTTCAATATTGTATTGTATCTCATTACGCACTTGTGCGTTATTGTAAAGTAAAACGCACGCTCCGTCTAAAAACGAACGATACTTTTTTAAATCTTAGCATAGAGTTTTTTATGCTCAGAAAAGTGGTCAACTTTTTATGAATAAAATTAACTTTAGGAGATAACGTAAATAAAAATTTAATTCTTTAAATTAATTTTGACAATAAATTACAACCATTTATCTGTAACAAAACACAAAAATATTAATTTACTTTATTAGTAATACTGGCTGTTTTTTGTGCATTTGCCTTAAAAAAAAGCGCTTTTTTTTGGTATTGTCGTTTTCCGAGTTTTATTTAAATATTTCCTCGCAAATATGTTATAAAACGTCGTATGACATACATGCGCTTTTTGAAAAATTACAGCCTCTGCCTTTCTTGTAGCAATATCGCCTCGGCTGTAATTTTCAACTTACCGCACTTATATCACAATGTACTGTAACAATAGATACATTGTAATATTTTTTAAAATTACATCTATTGTAACAAGATGGACTCCTCAACGTTTCTTCAAAAAGAAATGACATAAACTTTTTGTGCTCTTCAAATTTTAGTTGGACTTTCCGAGTTTTATTCATAGTCACTAACTAAAGTGTCCCTGAAGTACTCAGGAATCTCTAGACACAATGCCTTCGCTCGACTTTGTGAAGAAGTTTTTCATCCTTTTGTGAGTCGGTGCTACCATGTTTGGAACGGATTAATCATACTAGCAATATGGCTTGGCAAAAATAAGAAAGAAAAATGAAGCCGACAATTGTGGAAGGTATGGCTAGAAAATTACAAGTACTTAATTAATTGTACTACTTAAAATAACGAATCCTTTGAACTTCCATTACAATTGAAACCCCTAAAAGTCAAAACATTGGAAACTAACTAATGTGTGTGAGTATGCTAATTGCTAACTACCTATATACTATTGTACGACCTTTGCCATGTCCGAATATTGCCCCCATCACTATTGACTTAGGGATCTTGGAGTGTATTTAGGTACATATTTAATTTATTTAAACATTCCCAGTATGTAGTCATCTTTTGATGCCAATTCACGGAACAAAAAAGTGGTTCAAAAATTTTGAAATTGTACGCCGCCATTTTGTTTTGCCTAATTGGCGGTTAAGAATTCGTGGAATATGATGTGATTTTATTTAACAAGCTTCAAAAATTAAAAAGATACAACGTTCTTTTTTTATTTACAGTATCTATCTAAAAATAATCTTGTACAAAGTTAAACCTTTTTTACTTGATGTAAGCGTTGATTTTCAAAGTTAACCTATATAGTGAATGATAAGTTTTTGAGCTGGGATAAGTGAATTACCTAATGTTCCAAGCATCAAATTCACTTTTAGAAAAGGCTTCAATATGTTTTTCTCAGCTTAACCGTATTTAGATAACAAAATATTTGAAGACACGAAAGTCGCATTACTTAAAGGATGATTTTTTTCATGAAGAAACTTCAAGCTTCTGAAATAGGGGATACAAATGAACAATTACCTTTAATAGGGAATAAAAAGTAACAATATAGGTATTTATAACATATTGCCTGCCTGTATACCAAGGACTTAACTTATCAAGGCAACTTTAATATCACATACAAAGGTTAAATACTCTCTGCCACACTGGATTAAGTAATGTAATTGGAATTACAACCAGGGAAAAAATTCCCTCAATTCCTGCACGAAAAAATTATATTTTTCCCTAAATTTGGTCGCAATTACCCCCGTAGGGCCTTTCATAACGCTTTCGTACAAAAGAAATTGAACAAAAGATGACCTTCTCCCTAAGGAACTAGTACAATGGGAATCACGTTCTTTCTTTGTGACTCAGTGGAACGCCCAAAAGTACTAATTCGGAATAGTTCGACTTGATTTCATAGACATAGAAAAAAGTCTTTCTTTCTATCTTTAAGGATGATTCGCTGAATACTCGTAAAATTAACAGACAAATATAACGTACCTATCTCGTATTTTTAGTTTTGATTTTTATATAACCTTCTTAAATAAATAAAATAAATGTATTTATTTCCAACAACAATATTGCTAGTAGCTGTTACACTTATATCTACTTAACTAACGTAAGTTGTACAAATTATTTCGCACTTTGGTCGCTAGTAGCAGTAGCAGCAGATAAGTGACGGCTACTCTCCGCACTAGTTAAAAACTGTGTTGCGGCAAGGTAGAATCATCAGTCCACAAGTGACCAGCATACCTTCTTTCTGGTTAACAGTTACACAAATATCTCCACCTATTTCCAGCCATAAGCAGTGACTAGAATCTTAATCCTAATCCTATCTTAGAATCCTAATGACTAACTATATTATAAAATTGCGAAAAGTCAGTTTGTTTATTTGTTTGTTTGTTGCCTCTTTCTACGCTTTATCTTACTGAACCAATCTTCCTGAAATTTCGCATACACATAGTTAGGAAGTATTGAGAAGGACATAGAGTATCTGGGAAATGCACGCGGGCAAAAGCTAGTAGTATTATAATCTGCGACTGTATATGGATTTTTACTCGCTACGATCCTTACAGGTCTCTCTCTCGCTACCTACCTTGTAACTAACCATAGTTAATGGAAGTAATAAGTACAAAGTACTTATTACTTCCATGCCATAGTCATACTGGTGTGGCAAAATGGTGTGGCCACGGATAAGTTGTGGTAAGTACTTCAATCGCACACATGTTCCCCGGTGCCGCCGGTATAGTTAATTATTGTCTGTATATATATTTATTTATAAGAACTGTTGCCCGTGACTTCGCCCGCGGTGAAAAGTATCTAATGTGTTTTTTGCAACCACTGGGAGTTCGATTTTTTTAAATGTTTGACCCTTATTCATAACTAATTTCATCAAAATCGGGCTCCGTTGAGCTGTAAATCCGCATTATCAGTGCGAAAGATAGATAATATTATTAGCTTCTAAAACTTCAATCCTTTTGACTTTCTAAACAGTAGTAACATTGACTTCAATATTTAATACATAACCATAAAAATAGACACCAAGACAGACTCAAATAAGTAATATGTTTCTTTATTATTTTCAATAACCTTTGGAGAAAATGCAGCAGTGGAGTTTGTTGCGCCGCCTCTTCTCCACTTGCGCTTTGGAAGCGGTGGTAACCTTAGCTTTAAGTAATTTTATGACGTCAACTAACTAAAAAAACAAGAATTTGACGATTTAAACGTGCTGTTTTTAAGCCTATTTAAATAAAAACGATTGACTTTGAACCAAGTGACAGCCCTATATGAATAGGTATGAATTTTGACCTCTAGGAAGCTTACCCTCTGTATAGATATATGAGCCAAATAAAGGAGAAAGTGAACGTCGTGTCGTATAAAGAAGTAAAAGAGTTACCAATGGAAAGAGAAAAATGGAAGGAACTCACCGACAAGAGCTTCGCTCTTAAATTTTACGATGACGAACCCTAAAATATCCGCTTTTAATCCAGTTCAGCAATTACGTCGAAAATGTCGTCGGAAATATTATGTTAATCCCAACTTTCTCATAATAATGTTACCAACTTTTCCCTCGTTTCGCTCAAAGGGAATTATGATGGCATTGACCTCTTCTCTCTACAATGTCATTCTAACCGACAACGTAGGTATGCTTTATGAAAACTTTTCTTTTTTTTAAATTTAAATGCTTAAAACATACAGGGTTATTTTGAAACCATTGGCCAAATTTTTCGCAGCAGATTTGGTTGATAAAATTGAGTAAGTTTCCAAAAAAATCTATATCAAAAAATGAAAAAAAAAATTTTTGGTTCCCATACAAATTGGTCGATCAGCTGATGGGACTTAGTATGGAAAGTTGAAATTTTATGTTATTCTTACGTAGTTGTATTCCAAGTACTGAGCATATTGTAAAAAGTTGGCCAGTAGTTACAAAATAACCCTGTATACATACAAGGCGAATTTATAAACATTCGCACTTTTTCTACTGGTGAAAGTACTATAACTTATCAGGAATGTGAGCTTTTAGTATGGGACCGACTCTGATTCTCAAAAAATCAGCTACCTTTTCATGATTTTCTTTTATTTAATTTACCATATTTGTTAGAGAGATTAGATCCTTATTGAAACTATTGATACCATAAAAGTATAAGATGCTTTAATTGGTTTGTCATACCTACTGTGTGTAACAAAAATTCCCACGGAAGCGGAGCAAAGGAATAGCTGCGTATAATTCCAAATGCGAACATAATCAAATTAAATTTAGCGGATATTTATATGGTTATGTAAAAAAATATTGAAGTCAATGTTACTACCTACTATTTTAAAAGTCAAAAGGATTGAAGTTTTACGAATTAAAAATATTTATCTATCTTTCGCACTGATATTATGCGGATTTACTTACAGCTAAACTTGGTCCGATTTTAATGATTTTTTTATAATAATAATAATTCATTTATGTATTTGCAAAACATGAGCATAAAGATGACAAAAAAATGTGCAGTTAAACAAGTACCCAGTGTGGGTGTAGCAAAATTAGATTAAATTCAAAATTAAATACTATTAAACGATGTCTTTAAAATTAAAATTATTTCATCAAATCTTTAATTATTTACAGTCAAATTAGTCAAAATTTAATTAAATTTAAATAAAATTAAATGAGGTCAAATTTAATTATTCTATTTTCGGCGTGCGATTGAGACATTTTCAACCGCAAGTTATATTGTCATTTAAAAATTCTTCGACAGAGTAATATGCTTTTGAGATTAGTAATGATTTGATTTTGTTAATGAAGATAGTGTCATATGTATTTTATGTATAAAGATCAAACATTAAAAACAAATCGATCTCCCAGTGGTTGCAATGGGGGTTAAAGTTTTTTTGAAAAACATATTAGATAGGTACCTACCTACTTTTTACCGCGGGCGGAGCCACGGGCAAAAGCTGTGTATAATTCCGAATGCAAACATAATCATATTAAATTTAGCAATATCAAGCGAAATCTCAAAAATCAATACTGTTCGATCCCATCAGAACTAATACGTACTTACGAGCGAACGGCACGCGAGAGACATATCCTCATTTACACCGATGCGATCACCGTCAAGTAAAATGAATCGATATACAAAACAAGCTAATTATTAAAAATAAAAAACACGACTGACAAGTTTTTACACAAAAAGTGCATACAAACATATAAGTTATATATATTTTTGAAATCGCCTTTTAAAACCCTTCAATTTGATACCCCATTCCATAAGATTGATCAAATTTTATTTTTTTGGTCTGCTATTTATCGCATATATAATCCGCCATTTTGTTTTTATGATGACGTCATATAGCCTATGTCACTCGGAGGAATGCAAGGAATCTAAAAATACCTCTCACATCAAAATCTGTTAAGCCGTTCAGGACTTATGGTGGAATAAAGAAACTTACATACATACATACATACATACATACATGAACCCTGAAAACATAACACTCCTTTTTTGGTCAGTCGTGTAATAAAATAGTAAGTACCTTTTTTTCTGGTTTTATTTATTCGCAACATTCACATCATTCTAACTAAATACATGGGATAAAAGAAAGTAAAACTAAAATATAAACTAACTGAAAATAATACTTACAAAATAATAATACTAATTTAGTACCTTTTTTAATTTGCTTCTAGATGGTCAGGTGCTCAAGGAATTCGGGAAAATTAGTTTATTTTAAATTTATTTATTACCATAATTCGGGCTTCGCAAGATAACGCGAACCATTGATTAAATCGGCCACCAGAGTAGGTCCACTACCACACTCGAAAGTAAAAGGAAGAATAATATTCTTGTAGCCATTTTTACATTTCCGTTGACCTATTTATTTAATGTATGTCTGTTTTAGCATCAATGCACAGTATTTTAAATTTTTATAATTTAGTTCTGACTAAATTTTTTGAACTCAATATAGTTTACGTTACGGTGTAACAGTCAGTCTCAGACCGTAATATACGCAAGCAAAGATCGGAGATAAGTGGCAACACTGCCTATTTTTCTCGCATTTACCCGAAAAGCACATCCATCCCTCCCCAAAATTTATTAGTGTAACCTTTCTTTTTGCAACTTGATTTAGACCCCCTCTTTGCCGCTATCTTAATTGGGAAAGGCCCTAAGGACATTTCTTTATAGCGCCTGTGATGAAGGCGGGTAAGAACTACATAATGTTGACAATTATTATTCTACCTCAAAGTCTATTGAAAGCACACTAGTGGCCTCGATGCGGAAATTTAAATATTGTTTTTGAAATTACCGCGTGCATGCGTGCGTGTATTAAAATATTTCTAACTAAATCAAGCAAATCGACTGGGCGGATTAGTATGAAATTAGAAATTTTTATCTTGAAATTCGTCTCTCCTTCCGAAATGCTAGTAGTTTGTAGCTTTAAGACATAACACATTATTATTAAATAATTAGTTTTCGACGTGAAAAAGAGCCTTCTTTGAACGCCAACTTTCAATAAAAAAAATTACTTTGAGTTTGACTCTCCATCTCCCATCTGAGCGCTTTCCCGGTAGCATCCTCAGCGTACTCAACAGAATCCAGGGTCCGCTTTCCCACTTTTTTTTTCCACTTCGCACGGTCTTTGGCATCGCTTGGTTTGTGAGACCAATGGGACGCATATCCTCCTTGGACAACATCATTCCATCTCTTTTTGGGTTTTCCCCTTTTGCCAGTACTGGGCGGCATGAAGCTATCATATTTTATTCCAAATGTGGCCGTACCAGCGTAGGCAGTGTTGTCAGATGGGGGGCATTCTCCTAAATTAAGGGTTTTTTTGATAATCGATGAGGGGATTTATAAATCTTCGTTTTATACAAATAGTAACATTTGATGGGTTTTGGGGGAAAAATTTTAATCATCTTCATTCATTTTGGAAAATTTCGGGGAATTTCGTTAAAATCTTGGGGGAAAACCTATACAGTCATCTGGCAACACTGATCGTAGGCGGCACTCTTGGCATCTTTTATCTTGAAACTATGGCGCAGTTAGTAAAAAATAATAAAATTGAACCTCCTAACTGAATACTTGTATGAGCTGAACCAATTCGCTGATTATTTCAAACGCAGTGGCTCGGATGACAATTTGATTTATCGATTCATGTTTCGGTTCATTAGGCGCTGTGTTTTGGTAATCGTCACTTCGACATCATCGAGATGTAACGAAGTGAGACTAATGGTTAGTCCAGAGTGTCTATTGAATGGATTTGAACCGGGAATTCTACTAATATTATAAATTCTATTATTATGGACAAGTCAGCCCTTCTTCGATTGCTGCGCCCGGAAAGGCTCCTTAATTGTTACGATTCAATTTATGTGAATGTTACTTGCATTAAGAATGCAATAAATAATTTAATTGAATTGCGAAAGTTTGGATGTGAGATTGTACATTTGTTAGGTAGGTACGCAAAAGACTACTACTTTTCTACTAGACAGATTTTGATGAATTATGGTATACAAGGTAGAAAAATAGCATGACACACAGAGTACTTTCTATCTCAAAATTCCCACGGGAGCAGAAGCCACGGGACGCAGCTCGTATTATTGTAAATTGCTCGAATTTATAATTACTCGTATATTGTTACTCAATCACGCAAAACTGACAGATTTTGATGAAATTTGAAACAATCGATAAGTAACAATAATGATGTTTATTAATATGTACTTTGGGGATCATTGAAACTTCACAGCCTTCTAATTTCAGCCAAAATTCTATTTTTAAATGCCGATTTTTCAATAAAGATGAAACCTTTTGTTCGCATTTAAATGATATTTCTTTTTTGCGACAAATTTTTCTTTGTAGATTAAAATAAATCGGGAAAAAAATAAAGCGTCGTTGTATCGAAGTCTGTTCATTATTCCTCGTAAAATATTTCCATAAAAAAGTTAACAAAAGAGTCACAAGTTTAGGGGAAATAAGTAGCAATTTGCTGAGTTCGGTAATAAATTTCCATATCTGTTAAAATTCAATGATCGATGCGTCGAGCGAAAGTTTCGGGCCCAAAAGTTCGAAGTCACGAAGAACTTTCTCAACGAAATATCGATACCAGTGTACACTCTACAGCAAATCAACATATCCAAATTCTTCGTAAGAAAAAAGAAATACTTAAACAGGTTTACTAAAACATGCCGATGATTGTACAAAATGATATGGAAAAAGACAGTGGGAGGTACCTACTATGTATGCTAAATAATAGCATATATACGTACAGGGTTATTTTGAAAATAATGGCCAAATTTTCGCACAAGACTTGGTTGATGAAATTGAGCAGGATTCCAAAAAAATCTATGTAAATGATGAAATTTTTTTTGATTCTCATACAAGTTTGTCGATGAACTGATGGGACTGAGTATGGTAAGTTGAAATTTTATGTTATTATTATACTATGAATTTCTTTCGGACGTAGTTGAATTCCAAATAAGTACATATTGTAAAAACATTCCCAGTAGTTAAAAAATAACCCTGTATGTAATTTTTATTTTATAAGTGAAAGGTGAAATAAAAAAAATGTATTCATTATGCATAAGTGTACTTAATTTGAATATAAAATACATTAACACTAACTTAACTATATAATATCACATATCACCAGCGACATAGTTCGTGAAATAAAAACGAAATGTTCAACATTTTGGCAAGCAGTATACAACCATCACAGATACGATAATTTATTTATTTTTATATTAGCATTAGTTTTACCTATCAATTAATTTAATTCAATATGTTTCGTCAAGCCGAGAATATTACATCAATACAATACATCAGAAATCAAATGACCAACTTAATGAAAAGTCATTAAATTATTTCCTAGATAGTTTCAATCGTGTACCTACGAGTATAGTCAACGGTAGATCAAACTGAATCCCCTACATCACTGTATCCTATCTAAAAGGGTTCAGAATTATCTGTCCCCGACTGTACCTACATACCTCTTTATGGATCATAATAATTATTTATTGTGATCTATACAATGTGTCCCGTCTTCAGTGTCGGAGCTTTTAATGGTATGTTATATGGCATTTTTAGGGACAAATCACCACTCAAAACTTTTTTTTTATTTTTTTTTACTTTTGTTTTAAAATAAAAAATAAACATTTTAAAGGGCTAGTCTGTTCACAAGAAGCTAAGAATTCTAAAAAATACATAAAAAAGATTTACGTTTTTTTGACTTTTACATTTTTTCTTTTTTTTGCCCTTCATTTTAAAACATTTTTCTTATTTTATTGTTGTCTACATGATTAGATTTTAAATGAGACCAATTTTATGTCCATAGCACTTTTACACGAGTAGTTATGAGTGATCTAGTACAAGAGCCAGAAAAAAACAAAATGGCTTCCATTTTACTACAGTAGAAGAAAAAAAGTTATGAGTGGTGATTTGTTCATAAAAAATGCCATATAACGTACCATTAAAGGCTCCGACACTGATGACGGGACACATTGTATATGTACGTACGTACCCAATGATATTAAATAAATCATACATAAATCAAATTTTACAGACAAATCTACTGCAGCATAAACTATCTAATCAAAGGATAAGTTAAAAGAATTTGTGGATGAAAGTTAAACATATAACAAAGATATATGTGTAATTGAACAACAATTTGAAATACGTTTAGATATTACGAGAACTGACTGTAATCACGAAGACTGAAAAGCAATGACAGCCGAATATAAATTCCCTTGTGTACCAAATATACCAATGAAGGTCACTATTTCTATCATAATGTTACATTGCACTAGAAAACCTACCAACTGAGTCAAACATAAGTACTGTCCAATAAATAAAATACTGAGTCGTAGATCTAACTTCAAATCATTAAAATGAAGGTTGTCATAAATAGTAAAATCACAAAATAAGTACTGTTAATGCTTCTGTAATCTCCAGAAATAATACTATTCATTGGATAAATAATTACGTTCCTATACTCATTTTTACAATCCAAAAACTACATAATAGTACTAAACTGACTAAGGAATTAACACTGTTAGCTGATGACGTTTGATTCATTACAACAACAGGCCACCAATGGGTTATTGATATAAAATTACTCTCTTCTTTAGGTTTTTCCGTTTCATGTTCCAACATATTGTCAGGAATATAGCTACCACATGTTGGAAAATCTCTAGGTACTGGCACCATATCTTTATGATCGCCAACCTTAAAAACTAAAGCCATGCCAACTTCTACATGGAATTCTATATGACAATGGAATAGCCAATATCCTGGATTGTCAGCTTTGAATCTTAACACTGTGTAGCCTCCATCGGGTACAGTGACAGTGTCTTTAATTGGTGGATTCTTAAGATTTCTCTTTAAAAGTCCGGCTTCATCGAACGCTTTGACTTCATCTATTGTGGTTTCATTTGCTAGCCTCCTCAAACCAACTACTCTAAAGCTATGACCGTGTAAGTGGAACGGATGATTGGCGTCAAAAGTGACACCTTCATCTAAAATTATTAGTTCTACTACGGAGTTAAGTTTGACTGACAAGACATGGGAGCATTCGCAGTAGCCTTCCTTACAAGATGATGCTATGCTGGAAGCATTGCAGAAGCCATCGGGAGGCGGTCTAGTTATCAACAGTGGACTCGAAGGCATCTTCATACTGATGTGGTTCAGCTGTGGCGTGTAAAGGCGATTTGCCTTGTTTGGTACTGTAACAAAAAATACTGTTACATAATATGCTAAGGCAGTAATAGATATTAGTTCAAGAAATTTATCAATGTATTATAGTTATTGTGAGAGCTAGCTATTCTAAGACGGCGTCTGCTAGTATTAACATCATCACGCCTATATGGCAAACTATGGATTCAACTTAACAACCATATGGTTCATTCATTTATTATGCTAAGGTCACAGTAAGACCAAATTGTCAACCGAATGATATGAATATTCATATCATTCGGTTGACAATTTGGTCTTACTGTGACCTTAGCATAATAAATGAATGAATGAATGAAAATACCTTGATAGTATCCATAATACGGAGTCCTGTGGAAGTGGGAGTTGTTCTTCGCATAGAAGTCATACGCAATGTAGAATTGGTAGTCCGCGACTTCTTTCAGAGATTCGTCTGGCCCCGCCAGAGAACGCATCTCAGCTACGCTTATAGTTTCGTTTTCTTCCTCACCCTTGTTCAGAGCATTCAATTGCTGTAACAAAACAATATATCATCAATACACAGAAAATTCTGCTGTTACTAAGTGACTGACAGACGACGCGCAGCCGAAACTACTGGGCGTAGACAGCTGGAAATTAGCATGTAGGTTCCTTAGTGAGTGTAGGGGACCACTAAGAGAGGATTTCCCGAAATTCCCACTGGAACAAAGTCTTGGGTCCATGCTTAATATTAATCAAATAAATAATAATACGTATAGTGCTTAGAGAAACTCGATACCGCAGTGGTTCACGCGCTCGGCCAGTGGTGTTTAAGCAACTTTCGTAAAGGTCGGTCACGAGATGGGTGACCAAAAATTAAGTAGGAAGAAAGCTCCACTCTAATTAATAATTTATCAGCTAGTATATGAAATAGACAACGCAATGGCAAACTTGGAGTATTTTATTGCCTTACGTTCACCTAAAACCACGGTCTCCGGATTACGCAGCGACAAACTACACTTCACTGCACTTCACATCGGACATAATGTGCGCAGAGAATCCGGGACAAACGAAGTGGCGGGAAGATTCTGTACCGGAAAAGACCGGGTCTTAAAAACAGACCGGATCTTAAAATGGCGATAAATCGAAATAACGGTAAGAACTTGACACGGCACTACGTCTGTCCGACTAAAACCTAACTTAAACTATACGCAGACTGCTACCACCGTAACTTATGTAGGGAGCTACGGGGCCCTATATACTAACCTAACTTAATAACTACAATTACAAACCACTTACCAAACTGAATCTTCTTAATCTTCGGATCCAACTTCGAGTGTCTTCGGAAGGGGGGGGGTTGGTCCCTAATCACCCAAACTACCCCCTTGAGATCTCAGTCCCCAGAAAAAATACCTGTCTTTCTTCTAGAAGGTCCACTCGACGACGGCTGGATGTGAGCAGGTAGCCACAATTCCCGTCTCACAGCAAACAGTCTAAATACATTTCTTTCGCACAACACAAATTATCGCGAGCTTATTAGTTATTTAACAACGATGAAATACACAATTACAATTCAAAACATCACAAAGGCTAAATCCGTTAGGCCCATGTGGCTCCAGACAATATGGCGTGCCTAGCACGAGTTATTTCATGCGGCGCGGCCTCCCCGCGCGCTGTTCAAACAATACTAATTCAAAATGGTCGCTCGCGACTGCCGACGCCGGCCGGGCGGGCGACGCCAGCGCCGACTGCGCGTAGCGGCGCCAATGGGAAACCCTCGCGTTCCGTTTCAAACAATTATATTACAAACAACCCCCCGTCCCGGTCTGAGAAGCAGACCGCTAGCTTACTCTACGGGAAGGCGGGCGAGAGAGGTCACACCTCTCTTTAAAATCGAACCGTCGACCAACACCTCAGCCACACGCGGAGTGCCATCTCCGCCAAGAATCAAACGTAATATGCGAGCTCGTCGCCAAAGCAATGAGGGCAAATTTGCCTCTTTTAACAATACTAAATCACCCTCCCTGGGAGGCTCAGTCCTGTCTGTCCACTTCACTCTTTGCTGCAGCAAATGCAAATATTCAAGCGACCAGCGACGCCAAAAGTCCTGGCTCATTTGCTGCAACATTTGAAAACGCGACAACCGATATACGCGTTCATCCTTCCACGGGTATTCGGGCATGGCATTCAACGGCCCTCCCACCAAAAAATGACCAGGGGTGAGAGCTTCCAAGTCATTTGGATCTGGAGATAGCGGACAGAGAGGACGAGAGTTGAGGACCGCCTCAACTTTACAAAACACTGTGGCCAGCTCTTCAAAAGTTAGAGCCGTTTCTCCGATAATGCGGCGGAGGTGGGTCTTTGCGGATTTCACAGCCGCTTCGAAAATCCCTCCCCAATGGGGGCAACTTGGGGGACTAAACTTCCAGGTTATTCCCCTTTGGGCAGCAATTTGACTTAAACTAGTACAATTTTTATCAATAAACACAGAAACATCCTTAAGATAATTTACAGTTCCCTTATAGTTTGTGCCATTATCAGACCTAATAAGGGAAGGTAGACCTCGACGCGAAACAAAGCGATCCAACGCGGCGACGAAGGCCTCCGTAGTCAGAGCCGATACCACCTCCAAATGGACAGCCTTGGTGGCCAAACAAACAAATACACACAAATAGCCCTTCACAATACGGGCATTACGAAAGGGAGAAGCCTTGATCGAAAAGGGACCGGCAAAATCGGTTCCAACGCCGTCAAACGGTCTCGAAGGTCGGATTCGATCAGCGGGCAAATCACCCATCTGTGGTTGCATCGTGGATGCCTTCAACCTATAACATGCAATACATCGAAACAGAACACTACGGATTGCTCTTCGGGCAGACAAAATCCAAAATTCGCGTTGCAAAATAGCCAGCAAAGCATTGCACCCAGCATGGGCGTTACGAATGTGTCGATCAGACACCAAAAGCTGCACCAAGGGTCCGCCCTTGGGCAACAACAGAGGATGGCGAGTCTCATATGGAAGATCCGCCTTCCGGAGCCTGCCTCCAACCCGAAGAAGCCCATCCGAGTCGATGTACGGGTTCAAACGAGCGACCGCGCCCTTCAACTTAGCGCGTCCGTCGCGCAAAATACGAAGCTCTGACTCAAACCGTCCGGTCTGCACGACACGGACCCAATGCAACAATGCGCTCCGGTGCTCTTCTGCACCTGCAATCGGCTCCAACCGCTTTGCCTGTGGGTTTCTACAATTATGTATGAAACGCTTAATCCAACTGGTAACACCCAGAAGCTTATCCAAACTGCTATACCGAGCAAGTAGCCAATCCGGCTCCGACGTCGTCTCAGCGACTACAGCATGTACACGAAGCCCAGTCAAACTCAAAGAAGTAACATCTGTCTGACAGACAGGCCAAGATGTTTCTGATCCCATCAGCCACTCTGGACCCCACCAGAGCGGGTGTGACACCAATTCTGGTGCCGTACAACCTCGGGAAGCACAGTCCGCTGGGTTAAGCTCTCCCGGCACATGTCTCCATGTTATATCAATTCCAATATTTTGAATTTGGGAAACCCTGTTTCCAACAAAAACCTCCAAGGTATGTGGGGCCGCGCGCAACCATGCAAGCGCGACCTGGCTATCCGACCAGGCGAAGATGTCTCGTATCTCGACCGTGGCCGCCAGCTCACTGGCAACGTGATGCAACAATTTAGAGAGAAGGTGAGCTCCACTCAACTCAAGCTTGGGAATAGTCAGCCTAGTCCTGATGGGTGCGACCTTGCTCTTCCCTAACAAAAGCGAGACATTGACCCGGCCATCGGCGTCAACTGTCCGCATATAGACTGACGCGGCGTAGCCTCGCTCCAACGCGTCACAAAAGCCATGCAGGCTGGCTCGATATTTCCCGGGTGGCAATATTCGACGAGGCAAGGCAATCCGATTGACTTCCTTAATCGATGAAAACAACTCGAGCCAATCATCCAATGGAGAGCCAAACAGCGGCTCGTCCCACGAGACGCCCAAAGTCCAAAGTCTCTGAAGAAGACACTTCGCAGAGAATATCACTGGACTGATCCAACCGCTTGGATCAAACATACGAGCTATTACGGACAACACCGTTCTCTTAGTCCAGACCTTTGGTATTTCCAAGTCCACTTGGAAGGTAAAAATATCGGTTAGCGGCTGGTACTGCATGCCCAGCACCGCTATCCTGTTGGGATCATCCACATCCTCAAACAGGTGAGGGTTCTGTTGGTGATCCTCCGGGATCCCTTCTAGAACTCTAGGCTCATTGGACAACCACTTACGTAGCTCGTAGCCACCCGTCTTCAATATTTCGATCATTCATCCCGCAGTAGGAGGGCCTCCTCAATACTTTGGGCTCCGGTGCACACGTCATCAACATACAAGTCACGTGACAGCACGGAAGCCCCACGGGGAAAGCGGATCCGTTCCCGCTCTGCCAATTCAAGCAATGATCTGATGGCGATATAGGGACTAGATTTCAAACCATACGTGTTTGTGTTGAGTTCATACACCGTCACAGGATCCTCAGGGCGCTCACGCCAGAGTATCAATTGGAATCGCCTGTCCTCAGGATGTATGACTGTCTGGCGGAATATCATCCGGATGTCCGCGCCAAAAACCACTTGATGTCTCCTAAAGTTCAAGATGATGTCAATTATGTCCCTATGCAATTTGGGACCTGAATGCAAACATAGATTCAACGAAACTCCGTTCGAAGTGGGTGCGGACCCATCAAAGACAGTCCGCAACTTGCCTGTTGAGGCCTTCACCACCGCGTGGTGGGGCAAAAAATAATGCTCAGTTGAGCTCCAATCAACTCGAGCCGGAGACATGTGACCCAAATCCTCGTACTCGCGCATAAATTCAATATATTTATCGCGAAGTACGTGGTCACGCTGCATGCGTCGCTCCATGGACAGCAGTCGTTTCTCCGCAAGCGCCCTACTTTGCCCTAGGCTAGGACGAGAGGCAACAAAAGGTAACCTAGTTACAAACCGACCGGAGGGCAACCTCTCCGTGGTCGATCGAAAAAGGGCTTCGCACTCAGCGTGTTCCGGATCCATCCTGGAACTCATAGGTGGCTCCTCCACCTCCCAAAACCTTTGCATGGTCTTGGCCAAGGACGCAGATGCGACGACCGGTGGCTCCTCCACGGTGCTATTATCAAACACAGGGCCCATCAGGGCGAAACCAAAGATAGTAGACACTGCCATCAGTGAAGACGAACCCAGAGCTTTCTGGGTACCCAACAAAATCCAACCCAATACGTCCGAGCCCAGGAGCAAGTCCACTGGGCCGGGATGAAAAACAAAGGGGTCGGCTAAATCCAGACCCGACACCAAAGACAACACACCCGGCGGTAGGTCTGTCGAGGGGTGCCAACCCGCAATGGTATCCATTACCATAGCCGAAGTCGTGATCCTCATTGTGGAGGACTTCAGCGAAGAAAAGGTGACAAGTGTCTGGCCCGTCAGACACTTCACTTGTATGCCACCAACTCCAAGAAGTGGCACAGGCGAGTCTTCCACGACTAAACCTAACTGGTGTGCCACTCGAGTGGTAACCAAACTGCTTTGAGCCCCTGAGTCCAACAGAGCTCTCAAATTCATGGCTTCTCCCCCACGACCCCATACGCGGACCACCGCGGTAGGGAGCAGAACCGTCCGCGGCTCTGTCCCAGCAAGGGAGCAAGCTAGTTACGGGCTCCCCACTCTCTCCAAACCAGGGGCGCACCACTGACCCGGATAATATGTCGGGCGAGTGCACATCCCCATCTGAGGGGGGGCATAACCCGCGGCCCGGCCATACCTATGGTACGGCGGGTGGTACTCCAGCCGTGGGTACTCGTGCAGCGGCGGAGAAAACCGCTGCGGCTGCATGTGGTGGGTAGTGGTAACCCGCGTGGAGGGGGGTGTCCCCACTCTCACGTCCGGTCTAGGGCCCCCGCCCATGGGGGCCCTATCCGGGGCCTGGCCAGCTACATACTGGCCATGACCTTGGGGCGCGTGGTCCCGGTCCGCCAAGACCCGCGCAGGTACGCGACCCCCCTCCCGAGGGGGGGTGCGACGAGCGAAGCCGCGTCCTCCGTCCGATGGTGGAGGGCTTCGCGCAGGAGCGCCCCCGCCCATAGGGGGCCCCTGCCTCAACAACCGGGGGCCATCCCCGTTCCGGTTCATGCAGAGCATCACGCGGTGCAGCCCACGGCATGCACTGCATGGTATGGCCCTGGGACAGTCACGTGCATAGTGACTGCCCAAACAGTAGAAGCAAAGTTCATGCCGCCTTGCCATGCGGCGCCGATCTTGTACTGGCAGTCTCTGCCAGTCCCTGCATTGCAGCAGGCTGTGGCCCATCCGGCCACATTGCAGGCAGTCCGCGTCCCCCGCGACTGCTGCCGTGTGTGCAACCCGCACACCAGCTCCACGCGGTGGCGGTTGCCGTCCCTGTTGGGGCTTACCTCTCCATGAGGGTTCCAAGGGCCTACGTTCAGGCGCTCTGGATGGCGCTGAGTCCGTCATGGTATTCTCAGCGGCCCGTGCCTCAAACTCCAAAAACTTCACCAAGTCAGTGAATGTTGGTAGGGTGGTGCTGTCCCGCTCCGCATTCTCGCGCTCAAACCGCGAGCGGATGTCATTGGGCAATTTGCCCACTACAATGTGCACCAGCAAAAAGGACCATTGGTCCACCGGCAGCCCCAGTGTGCGGAGCGCGTTACAGGCCACTGTAACGGGCGTGAGCAACTGCAGGCGCAACTGTGCCCTGTTGGCCACCTTGGGCAGGGCCATCAACTGTGCGGCGTGCGCATCCGCTAACAAACGTAAGTTTTGGTAGCGGGAGTTCAATAACTCCCAAGCCGTATCGTACTGGTCGTCCTCCACCCGGTGGTGCTGGATGAGCGACCGCGCTTCATCCTCCAGAGTGGAGAGGAGGTAGGCCATCTTCTGGGCCTTCGACAAATCCTGTCGTGCTACGACCAGGGACTCAAACATATTTTTGTAGGCCACCCACTCCTCCATCCTACCCCCAAAGTGGGACAGCTGAAGGGTGGGGAGCCGACCAGTAACCGCTGGTCCTTCCTGTCTAACAGGTGTGCGAGGGGCTGGTCCGCCAGCCTGTCTCGCCCTTATTGCGGCCGCCGCCTCCGCGATATCATCGTGGAGACTCAGGATCTGGTCCATGTCCGCCATGTGACCTGTATAGACCTCCGCGGCAAGTTCGGCTTCGGTAAGCACCGCCATGGCCGCTTCCGCGCTACTCAATCGTGAGTGGAGGTGATCCGCTCTTAGCAGTGTGGCGCCCTCCCTGTCCTTCCGGGACAGGAGTCCTCCGGCCGTCACAAACCATCTCAGTTCGTTGGCGAGTGTCGCCTTAGCATTGGAGACCTTTGCCATCGCGTCAAGTCACAAACAAACAGACAAATAAAAAAAAATAAAAGGTAAATAAAAAACAAAATCAAACTACAACACGCAAAGCCGCGGTAGGAATGAGAATGGCACAAACCCGGAACGCACGGTACAAACCGCAAACAAATACAAAAAGGTTACAAATATTCTTATACAAACAAACTAAGAAAAATCTAATAATTTTTACAAACAATTAATTATTTTTTACAAACGAACAAATAGAGGGTAGATAAACTACGCTCTGCTACCAGAAAATGTGCGCAGAGAATCCGGGACAAACGAAGTGGCGGGAAGATTCTGTACCGGAAAAGACCGGGTCTTAAAAACAGACCGGATCTTAAAATGGCGATAAATTGAAATAACGGTAAGAACTTGACACGGCACTACGTCTGTCCGACTAAAACCTAACTTAAACTATACGCAGACTGCTACCACCGTAACTTATGTAGGGAGCTACGGGGCCCTATATACTAACCTAACTTAATAACTACAATTACAAACCACTTACCAAACTGAATCTTCTTAATCTTCGGATCCAACTTCGAGTGTCTTCGGAAGGGGGGGGGTTGGTCCCTAATCACCCAAACTACCCCCTTGAGATCTCAGTCCCCAGAAAAAATACCTGTCTTTCTTCTAGAAGGTCCACTCGACGACGGCTGGATGTGAGCAGGTAGCCACAATTCCCGTCTCACAGCAAACAGTCTAAATACATTTCTTTCGCACAACACAAATTATCGCGAGCTTATTAGTTATTTAACAACGATGAAATACACAATTACAATTCAAAACATCACAAAGGCTAAATCCGTTAGGCCCATGTGGCTCCAGACAATATGGCGTGCCTAGCACGAGTTATTTCATGCGGCGCGGCCTCCCCGCGCGCTGTCCAAACAATACTAATTCAAAATGGTCGCTCGCGACTGCCGACGCCGGCCGGGCGGGCGACGCCAGCGCCGACTGCGCGTAGCGGCGCCAATGGGAAACCCTCGCGTTCCGTTTCAAACAATTATATTACAAACACACAAAATTATATGACAACCGTTGAGAATGGTCTCTTGTAACGTCGATACCAGCGTAACGTTGAGGGGAAAGAGCGGCGAGTGCGGAGTGGCTTTGCGTCGTCTGGGATTCTCGACAGATTTTAAGTCAAACTGTTAACAAATTGGTTGCACTCTTTCGTCTTAAAAGAGCTAAAAAGAGATAGACATATTGTCACAACAACTCCACAAAAAATAAATTCACAAAAAAGTTATTACGAGACGCGGCTTTCTACAAAGGAACGCAGACTGTCGCAAACTTAAGGCGCCGCGTTTTGGATTATTTCTGATTTATTTTGAAGCCTTTTTTTAAATCATCTGGAATGCGTGCAAAGTTAAAAATATCGAAAGAAATTAGATATTTGATTTAAACAATAATTACTGGTGGTAATCGCATCAGGCTAATAGTATTCTTTTTTTAAATACTTATGGTAATGGCTGAAACGGTGGTGGCCGACTGGTGGGGCGCCCGCCTGTGGATGCAAAATCCCAGGTTCGAATCCTGCCCGGGCTACATGGCTTTGTATACCAATCTGACTCATGTTAGTTTTCATCGCCCACCACTTGCTTCCGGTGAAGGAAAACATCGTGAGGAAACCTGCACTCTGGTTGATGATAATCAGCTAGTGTGTGAAATGGAGAAGGCAATGGCAAACCACTCCATTAAAATTGCAAAGAGAGTCGTTGTGTGTGTTTCATTCCATATAATGACCACGACCCTCAGTCATGAGGAAATACGACTAAAGAGAGAGATGGTAATGGCTAAGAATCCATAGTAATGACGATTAGTGTGTTGCAAAAGGCAATATCAGTTTTAAAAACAAATTAATGTGTTATTTTGTAATCAGTGATATAAACTTCACCTAAATAAAATAATAAACCAAACAATACGATGAAATAAAATATTAGGTAACCATGGATTACATCCCCTTAAGCTAGCAGCAGACGGCGTTAGCCGCTGCGACCTGCGGCCTCCGTTAACTATACCGAGACTTAGGGGTGTAGTAAAACATCGATGTTTATTATTAGTTATATAGAAGCTTTTATTTTATTTTTTGGTAGGTCAAATTTGTTTTTGTAGTAGTTTCAAGGAGTGTATTTCCATCAATCTAGAAACCTTAGAAAATCTATAAAATATACTTTAAATACTTTACTATACAAAGATAAACGTATACACAACATCTTATAAAAAACCAAAAACATTATTAAAAATGCTACTTTTAACCGACTTCAAAAAAGGAGGTTCTCAGTTTGACCTGGATTTTTGTATGTATGTTTGTCCGCGATTATCTGGCGTTTGGCTGTACCGATTTTGATGCGGTTTTTAGAAAATCATTTTAATGCAACGCAATAGAATTACATATTTATATATCGACTAGCTTATACCCACGGCTTTGCCCGAGAAAATTGTACATCAAAGCTTTCCTTTATTATGACATGACCCACCCAGTCCATTAGTATAAACCGCATAAACATCTGTTCAGTAGTTTTTGAGTTTATCGCGAGCAGACAGACGGGTTGACCCTAGTTTGTAAGTACCTGCCAAGAAAGACAAAATATCGATATATCGATGTTTTGTTTTCGTGTTTGCATACATCCCTAAGCCGGCGTCTATCAAGGTGCTGCAAGGTGCTGCAAGGTGCCGCCGGTCGCAGCGACCAGCTACACTCGACAGCACCCTGCAGCACTTTGATTAACGCCGCTATAAGTTGAACTGTTGACATATTGGATGTACTCTTTCTTCATATGCACTAAATGCTGTGCTAAAAAGAGACAGATATATCACACACATTATCACTACAACTCAGTGTAGTCGCGTGCTGCAGACTCTTGCGGCTTAAAGGCGGTCTCGTGATAATCGGTGTGCTGTAAACTCTAGCTACAGTCGACGTATTCGCCAGACCCTACCTTAACATAGCTCACATTAGAAATCCTATGCGTTTCATTCCACGTAATGATCACGATCCTCAGCCATTGGGAATACATACAGAATATATATAACACCTAACACCGATAGTATTCAGTACCTAACATATTGACATGCATACATTTACGACATTATCGGGGTAACATAACAGCTAAAAGCGGCTTATCAAACTCCGATACCGGGCAACGATATTTTTACGACCCCTCTGGGATTTCTATAAGAAGACTACGCACTACACACCAACCGATATATTTTTATGGTGAAGAAAATGACTTAGATAGTGCGGTGGTGAAAATAATAAGACTGTAATTCCATAGCTTTCGCCACAGAATTAATATAAGTACTACGTACAGAAAGGAAACTGCCTGCTCCTCCCGCAATATGTCACTCCCCGCACTTCTCCCCCGTTATGACTATGAAAACGCACACATTGACGTGTTACTGACGTGTTCACGGATGAACAGTTTCATTTGTAGTAGTAGTAGGTATGTTTGACGCCCCGTTTCTATAAAGCGCCCGCACTGTGCTTACGCTTCACTTTACTGGACAGTAAATGAGATTGTTATCGGCAGTTACCGGTAACAAATTCTCATATAAAGTACCGAAAAGTACCGATACTTCTTGAAAGTATATATGGAGAATTTAATTACCAGTTACAAGCCCTGGGGGGCGATTCTACTAATTACAAACATAGATGTCGTGTCTCAATTGTGTCTCAAGAGCCAAAGAAATTGAAATAAAGTGACAAGATCTCTGTAAGACTTCTATGTTTTATTACGATTTCTTTGGCTTTTGAGACACAACTGAGGCACGACATCTACGTTTTAATTTGTAAAATCAACAATGCCTGGTAGTAAACCAGGCAACGTGTTAAAATGACGTTTTTTTTTTTAATTTACCCTATGTTGGGCCCTTTGTTCCCTCCATGTTTCCATTATATCTCCTTAGGTAAAAGAGATAATCTGGTGATGAATGAAAATGTAGAATTTTAAACGGAAATAACTTATGTCATTCATCAATCATATCATCAATGGCTGACTATTTTATTATCCCTACTATACAGGTTTGTTTGTTAATCAATAACGCAAAACTACAGGATGTATCTCAACGACATTTAATACACGAGTAGAAATAACAAGTTATTTCTACAATTCCAAGGAATTAGATCTACTTTTTATATTTTTATACCGAAAGCCTCGGGGCAGCAGCTAATGTCACATAATCTTTCTTTTGACTAAGAGATATATTTAGACCATAGCCACGAAATCAATATAAGTACTATCCATAGCTGAGCGTGTCCTTAATATTTTATTACAAAGACGTGACGCGTTAAAAGTAAAAATAATAAAAAAAGTAATAAAGTTTTGCCCATGTGCGTATGTAGTAAGTAACAGTGGAGTTGCACCTTATGCGCGGCCGGTATAAACCGGTTTATGTATTCTGGCAACAGCTGTTTAGTTTGATAACTCGAAAATAAATTGGCGGAGGCTCGCTTGTTTTCCAACTTTTGGTTATTTTTACCCCGTGAGGCACAGATGACAAATTTATTTTGTATTTTCAGCATTTTGTTAGTTTGTTTTTAACAACATTTATTAATTAATTCATTTATCTCTACAATATGTAGAGATAACAAATAAGTCTGGGTTTATATTCATAAATCAATACATATATTAAAACTGTAACTAGTCTGTGTCTGTACATAGGAGATATTTAAGGAAAACATTACGAAGGTCTTTATAGGGCCAATAGAAGCCAAAACAATTTTTTTTGAATTTTTGTATGTCTGTCTGTATGTTTGTACGCGCATCACGCAAAAACTACTTGACCAAATTTGATGCGGTTTTCACTATTGTATTCTTGAAGGTCTAACTTAAATTCTGGCGTAGGTTTCATTGATATGCCGCTTAGAACCTGAGATATAAACAATATAAAGTAATGCGCGGACGAAGTCGCGGGCACAGGTTAGTAACAAATAAGTCTGAGTTTATATTCATAAATACATAATAATATTCATAATCGGGGTATTATGAATACCTTCCATATAGTTATTATAGTTAGCAATGGAATTACCCAGTGGGATCGCCTCTGGAGCTTTGCCAAGGGCCATATTAAGCAGAGGTATGATTAGAATGTGTTAAAATATATGAATATTACATGTTAATCGGCTTTTTGGATAATAAATTCTCTAAGAAATATAGATCTAAAGACCGCTCTTAGCTAAAGCGGAGAGAAGAGGAGATTTGTTTGATTAATCATCTCATATCGTTTCTCATCTCACTAATCTATACATATAATAAAACAGTAAAAATATTTTGTCTGTACATTTAGTATTTTTGACTAAAATGGATAGAGGGACACTTAAAAAGAACAATAGAAAGCAAAAAAAATTTTTTGGAATTTCTTGTCTGTCTGTCTGTCTGTCTGTATGTATGTACGCGTTTCACGCAAAAATTACTGGACGGATTTAAATGAAACTTTTTTTATTGTATAGCTATTAAGCCTGGGCAACATATAGGCTATAATTGATTTTGAAAACTAGAACACCTGATGAAGAACCTTAACAGAACAACTAAACTATAAGAAATATGGAAATGGTGCCTTAGCAAAAGTCGTTCAACCTGATGAGCATTTTCTGCTGACATATAAAAATTGAAGATTTGGAACATCTGATGATGGCCTGCAAGAGACCAGCTACACTATAACATATATATGGAAATGGCGCCTTAGTAAAAGTCGTTCAACCTAATGAGCCTTTTCTGCTGACGTATAAAAATTGAAGATCTGGAACATCTAATGAAAAGCTCCAAGAGGCCAGCTACACTATAACATATATGGAAATGGCGCCTTAGCAAAAATTGTTCAACCTGATGAGCATTTTCTGCTGACGTATAAAAATTCGATGATCTGAAACATCTGATGAATAACTCCAAGAGACCAGCTACACTATAACATATATAGAAATGTCGCCTTAGCAAAACTTGATTAAACTGATGAGCATTTTCTGTAGACGTATAAAAATCGAATATTTTGGAATCGATAGTTTGGAAACAAAGACTTTTCATCTAAGCGAAACTCACGCGGGCGAAGCCGCGGGCTACAGCTAGTTTATTTATATAGCTTTTGCCTGCGGCTTCGCCCGCGTAAATTTCCCTCGGGAACAGTGTTTTTTCCCGGGATAAAAAGGTACCCTATGTCCTTTTTAGTACTTCTTATGCCAAATTTCAGGAAGATTGGTTCAGTAGATAAAGCGTGAAGAGGTAACAAAATAGCAAAAAAATAAACAATCAAACTCATTTTCGCATTTATTAAAAATAAGGATTAGGATATCTTGCCAATATTTAATCTATATATGTATATATAACTCAAAGGTGACTGACTGACTAACTGACAAAGTGATCTATCAACGCACAGCCCAAACCACTAGACGGATCGGGCTGAAATTTGGCATGCAGGTAGATGTTATGACGTAGGCATCCGCTAAGAAAGGATTAACGCGAGCGAAGCCGCGGGCGCCAGCTAGTCCTAACTAATATTGTAAATGCGAAAGTGAGTTTGTTTGTTATCTCTTCACGTTTATCTACTGAACCAATCTTCCTGAAATTTTGCATACACCTAGTTAGAAGTACTGAAAAGGACATAGGGTACCTTTCATCCCTGGAAAAAGTACTGTTTCTGTGTGAAAATCACGCGGGCGAAGCCGCGGGCAAAAGCTACTTATTTAAATGAGAAAGTGTGGATGTGTGCAAGTATGTGTGTCACTCAATAACATCAAATCTACTCGACGGATTTCGGTGAAATTTGGTACACAGGTAGAATACAATTTTAAATAGCACATAGAATACTTTTTATCCCGTAATTCTTACGGAAGCAGAGCTTAGGGGCGTAGCTAGTCCTTACTATTATTATAAATGCGATAGTGAGTTTGTTTGTTTATTTGTTTGTTACCTCTTCACGCTTTTTCTACTGATCCAATCTTCCTGAAATTTCGTATACACTTAGTTTGAGTTACTGAGAAGGACATAGGGTACCTTTCATCCCGGGAAAAGCACTGTTCCCGTTGGAAATACACGCGGGCGAAACCACGGGCAAAAGCTAGTATTCCAATAATTTTAGCTGTAAACTTTACTGACTGTTATTCTGTTCTCATTTAAACTTGAGAAAATCTAATTAAGCACCATTCAAAGCCTCTAATTTTTTAAATAAAAACTTTGTCTACTCAGCAAATAGAATAGAATCAAAATAAAGCAAATGCAATAATAATAATTGGTTGGATTAGCACCGAATGAGTTTCAAAGGCGCGCTAACAAAAGGTTAACTTGGGTCACATTGAATTATATAAACAGTTAGTTTAATCAAGTATATTATCATGTAAAAGTCAAAAAAGCCTTTTAACCTTTTTTGAATATATTTACAAAGCGGTTTATTTAGCACTTTTAGAATAAATAAAAATTAATAGTACAAAAAAACTTTAAAAAAAAAGCTTTTATTGTTACTCTCAACAAACCTTGCTTTTTGCCAAATTTTATAATTTTAGGTCAACGGGAAATACCCCGTAGGTTTTAATTGCTGCCTGAAATTGCAAAATATGCAAAAATTCGCAACATTTACGGTAATATCCCTTGATCGCGTTGACGTATAATTTTAATTATTTTTTGGATCCGAGTATTCAATATTAATTTCAACTTGATACCTTTAAGCGTTTCTGAGAAAAAAAGTTTGACAGACAGACGGACAACAAACTGATCTTACAAGAGTTCTGTTTTTGCCTTTTGAAGTACGGAACCCTAAAAATCGAATTAAAGATTACGATCCTTATTTCAACCATTTTAATATAAAATACTCAGGAGTAATCTAACATCAAGAGCTTAATAAAAAGCTTTACTCACTAATCCTTCGTTGTGCAGTTCCTCCCACGTTGGGTCTCCGTCAGGTTCCGTCTCCATGGCTCCGTCGTAATGGAGCACCGCCACTTGCTTCGCTTTTGTGAATCTGTTTGCATACAACTTTAGTTAGATTGCGGGTATGATGATGAGCGACGCGGAACAACATATATTCACATTAATTTGTAAACATACATGCATATCTTAAATCTACATTATTTCAACACTCTCATACTGTTCTGGGAGTGAAAACAACATATAATGTGCCAGCTGCTTCTCTTCCCGCGCAGATTGTTAACAGTCAATCGAGATAAGGGGCTTTAAAATGGGGATTCCTCCACTCATAGGCGATGGGCTAGCAACCTGTCACTATACCTGAATCTTTATTCCATCAATGAGCCCACTATTCCAGCTAAGCGTGGCCTTCGAGTCTCACGACCCTTAGCTCTGTCTGCCCCGTAAGGGATAAAGATGTGATTCTGTATTTCAATACGACACGCATTAAAATTGTTTTGTACTACAGGTAGTACAAAACAATTTTAATTTTAACATTTCCAGGCTACGTGACTGTGGGAATTTCGAGATAATAAAAAAAATAATACTTAAGTACCCTACGTGCTAATCTCGGTATTTTTTTTTCCGTATAACGAATTAAAAAAAAACCGTCTAGTAGATTTTGCATGATTGGGCCACGAACTTACATCCAAACTTTCGCATTTGTAATTTTTGGATTAAATGTACCAAATATTCGTCGTACCAAGTATTATTCTTTATTTCAATCCAGCTGTGTACTAAAATTTATCGAAATCCGACAAGTAGTTACAATTTAGTGACATATAGTATAGCAATACCTTTATACTCCTAAGACCGCTTATAACTTTGTAAGTACTTAGTTATAATGAAGCTCCTCAGGAATAAACAAGCTTATATCTTTACAAAGGAATAAACTTCATACTTTGGAGCTTTGATAAGCGTAATTCATTTTGCATATCTTTGCTTTATGGATCTCTATGAATTGTTAAACAAAATTAATCGTTAACAGATAAGTCAATACGAGTATATATAAAATTCTTCCGTTATTGGCTGTGTGACTGACAGACAACGCACAGCCAAAACTACTGGGCGTAGGAAGCTGAAATTTGGCATGAAGGTTCCTTAGGGAGTGTAGGGGAGCAATAGAGAAGATTTCCCAAAATTCCCACCAGCACAAAGTCCCAGGCGCAAGCTAATGTTATTTATCCTAACTAATATTATAAAAGCGATAGTGAGTTGATTTATTTGTTTATTTGTTTGTCACCTTACGCTTTATTTTCTGAACCAATCATCCTGAAATTTCGCATACACATAGTTAGAAGTACTGAGAAGGACATAGGGTACCTATCCCGGAAAAAAAGCACTGTTCCCATGGGAAAATCATATTTTCTTCAAAATATGCTCAGCCATTGAAATGCAATTTTAAACCAACATCAAAACTTTCGGACTTACATAGACATTTTACACTCAAGAAGTGGCACCGAAGCGGTGGTAGTAGCCAAGTGGTAATGACACCCGTTTGAGGTCGGATAGGACCCGGGTTCAAATCCTACCTGTGCTACATGAGTTTGTAGACCAATCTGACTCGTGTATGGTAGTTTTCTCATAGACCTGCTTCCGGTGAAGGAAAACATCGTGAGGAAACCTACACATTGGCTGACTTGAATAAAATCTTACACCAGTGTTAGTAATCAACACACTCGATAATAAAGAAAGACTACAAGAAGTGGCAATAACAGCAAGAAAATAGTGGTACCTACCTCTCGTCGCAATCCATGAGTCCTCTGAACCTGATCCAGTAATTGTCAATCTCATTGTTGGCATGTAAGATGAAGTCGTAACGCTCGCCAGCATACGTCACCAACGATGTGGCTGAAACAATGAGAAAATACTAATGAGCATTATAATTACATACATACATAGAATCACGTCTTTATCCCTTACGGGGTAGACAGAGCCAAGAGTCGTGACACTCGAAGGCCACGCTTAGCTGAATAGTGGGCTCTCTGATAGAATGGAGATTCAGGCATAGTGACAGGTTGCTAGCCTATGAGTGGAGGAATCCCCAGTTTAAAGCCCTTTCCCTCGATTAACTTTTACAATCTGCGCGGGAAGAGAAGCAGCTGGCACATTCTATGTTTTTTCTTCGCTCCTAGACCAGCATGGAAGCACTCAGACAAACATGGAAACACTTCTTTTTATTACATTCACACTACATACATCTTAAATGTCAACCGTTGTTGTAATTTTCATTTTCTTGCGGTGGGGACCTGGTGACCTGAAACACAGGCTTTGCCTAGCTAAGGCACCAGTCTCCCACTTAGAAGGGTTCCGTTTTTTTGTTTTTTTACGAAACCCTAAAAAACTAAAACTAGGTACATAATGTAATTTTTTTTGTTATTTTTATATGCGCCCGGGTCTGCTCCCACATTTTAGGTTGAAAAGTATCCGATTTGAATGGGATTTTCTATGGAGTGTTAAGAAGTTACAGAGTAATAGTTTTTAACAAGGAAATATTCAGGGTTCTTTTGTAAAAAATAAGAATCCCCTCAAGAAATTCACTAGGGCAAAACCAGTAATCACTATGATTCCTGGCTATTACATCAAATATACACCAACAACCTGCAGCCTCGTAAATAATAATACCAGTCCAGAATACAAATTAAAATCACCTATTCCTTGCGAGCATAAAGCATCTATCATCTTTCCCAACCCACATAAAGTTGGCAAAGGAAAAGTTTATATTATTCATACGCCCACTGCCAGTAAGTTTTTTCTCATTCAATTGGCGGCAAAAACGCTGGTGTCCAATTCCAAAGGCTAGAATAAACAGGCTTTTGTGTAGGTTCTACAGAAAGGTCCTTAGATCAAAAGGGTCGGATTATAACTTTCAACGCATTGTGGACGGAATGTTCAAATAGGTGTGTTTTGCTAACTAGAGTTTATTTGCAAGCATAGAATTAAGAATACATACATAAAAGAGGGATTTTGTCGTCGCCTTTCTCCATAGCGTAAGTCCATCCCATAAACAATTTTTTTTTTAACTTTAAGGTCCTCGGTCACGCACACTAAAAATTAAATTTTATAATCGAATTTCTATCCTCAATAAGTATTCTCACAGACGTCACGTTTTTATCCCTTACGGGGCAGACAGAGCCACGAGTCGAGACACTCAAAGGCCACGCTTAGCTGAATAGTGGGAACATTAATGGAATGGAGAGTCAGGATATCACATTTCTCAAAAACCTGGGTCTAAGCGACTAACTAGAACATTCTAATCATTAGAAGATCAACGCGCGCCAGATGACCTACGATTATTCTAATCTATGATTCTAATTAATTATAAATGACCATAGATTACTATATTAATCAATTTAAATGACTAAGTATATGTCACACTATACTTTTCAATTTTGTTGTCAATAGTTAACAAAAATATCCGAACTCCTACTACTTTATGAAAAAAATGCTTTAAATGTTTTTTCAGTTGCGTTGAAATAAATATAAGGACATCAAAAGTTTGAAAACAAATAATATGACATAACCAACACAAACGTATGTAGTCGAGATATTAATAATATACGGAACACGATGGCAAAGTTAGCAGAACATTGACTTGGAGTTATTCATAAAGTTCGAGGAAAACAATTTTCACGATTAATTTTTCATCTTTGTTGGTCAAGTTCAGTGCCCCCAATAACAAAGAGCTTTCTTAAAATAAAGATCACCCTTAGCAAAACTTCCAAACAACTTTTAATATGATCTTTTTGAATTTGAGATCGAACGTGACCCCGGAACTGAAAGTTTTTGATCTCTCGATAGAGATGTCGTTACTACATCGATATTTTACGTTATTTTTATGACCACTTGGTTAGAGCCTTTAAAAAACTGTTAGTAAATCCTCTCCTGAAAAAGGACGTCTTATATTAACCCCACATAATTTTATCCCGAAATATATACACAGGGACGAAGCTTCGTCTTCATAAATGTAAAATAATTACCAATTTAACCAGTTCTGTGCCTTTTGAATTCAATAAATAAATACTTTTTATATTTCATGTTTCATGCGATGAGGTTCTGAAAGACCTACAGAGCCTCAGGGCGGAAAACTGGCGAGAATTGGTGCAAGACCGCAAAAAATGGCGTCATCTCGTGTCGGAGGCCAAGATCCACTTCGGGCCGCTGCGCCGCAGTAGTAAGTAAGTATATTTCATGACATTTTTAGAATTAGGGTAAAATAGACAAAAATAGCTATACGCTTAATCCTGAAAAAGATTTAAATCATCCAAATAACTCAATCCTGCAAAGAAACAGGATCTTATAATTATATAGTCACGATTAAAAAAAAATTCCAGCCTAAAATTACAAGCCAAAAGTAAGAAAAGACTCCAAAAGTAACTCATTCATATTTACCTATATTAAATAACTATTGTTCGAGATATAATATCCATACTAATATGGTTAAATACAAAAATCTGTATGTCTATTTGTTACGCTTTGAAATTTTGGTATGAATATAGCCCGAGGTCAAATATAGGCTACGTTTTTGTCTCAAAAATGTCCCCAACTTTGGGATGAAAGTTTGTATGGAAAACATAAAAGATATCAAAGAGGTCCCGGGTTCAATTCCCGGTCAGGTCAAAATGGAAAATGATCTTTTTCAGATTGGCCTGGGTTTTGGATGTTTATCTATATATGTATTTGTCATAAAATATATAAATATAAAGATGTACGGGACACCTTTAACTGCTTGATAAGAGAAAGATGATATTGATATGAATGATATTTATTGCACGTCTGGAAACTTAGATTTAGAAATGATAAAATGATAATGATAATGAGTACGCGTCCGCGTTGATGTGGCGAAAAACGTAAACTAATTTTACAATTAAAAGAATGATATGCGCGGCGCGGCGATTTGCTGACTATACAAAATAAAAATAGAGAAATGTGTGGTTTGGACCATACATGCTGCGGGCCCAGAGAGATGATGATGTAAAGATGAGCTAAACGCTAATACAAAGTGAAGAACAATTTGCTTAAAATAAAATGATATTGAATTGATTTGTCAAATGATTTAAAATTAAATGACTAATCGTCCTTAATTTCACTAAAGTCCAATTTTGTAAAAATGGGGGAGGTTGCTTTGTTAATGACAACGCGAGGAGGGTCCTTTGAAAAACTAACACTGGGACACACATTCGGATACTCTGCTTTTACACTCCCGCACTGTACACTTTCACTGATATTGATACCGGGGAGAGGGCCGGCACCGACCGTGTCGGCGCGCGGCTCGGTCGCCGAAGCGGCCCGGCGGCGGCGGCGCGCCCGCCAGGCGAGCGCTGCTCCCGCCGCTGCTACTGCTCCCAGGAGGAGATAGATGACGACGTAGTGATGGACGTCATGATACGAAATGGAGTCAATGACAGGTTCTTCCTTTTTGATTTCTTGAATACGATCACCAATTTGTTGAAGCTCCATAGTGAAGTTTGATCGAGTCTCATTGATAGAAATCGGTAATTTTATGATATTGTTTAGAGGAGGGATTTCTAACTTTACGAAATCAGATTTAATATGGAGTTCATTTGATCGTTGTTGGTGAGGATAAACCGTGAATGTATCAGTTTTGATAATACAATTATCACCGAGACTTATTATACCGGCGGCACTCACTTGTTGAGAAGTAACTTGAGATCCACATATGATACGCAAAGTGCAGTGGCCGCAACAGAAGTATAGGTAGTGATTGATAGCAGTCAGCTGATTCCATACGTTAGTACATTCCTGCCTGTTATATTTGCATTGCTTTGTTTCTTGCTCCTTTAGACATAAATTGTTTTCAGAGGTCAATTGATAGATAGGGGTAGATAATTCGCACAAGTATCTATTCGTATCGAAATGAGCACAGTTATGAAGATCATTAATAGACATCGGTAGGTAAGTATCCTTCCGAATATTGATGGCTAGGTGAGTTGAGATGGGAACGATTTTAATCTTGCTGTTATTATCTTGATGAGGGATAGGCAACATACTGAAAATTTCGAAACTGTCTCTGCTGACGAGAGGGATTTTTATTTCAAAGATCAAGTAGTCTGTAGTAACTCTGGCCTTGACTTTCAATAAATGATAAATTTTGGATAAATCGTTGTGTATGTTGTCGATGGGGAGAGATAAGTCTGTTGACAACTGTCCCGAAATGGTATTCAGTTCTTCTCTCAATTGATCAGGGGTGATAAGATGAATGTCGAATTTACCATGGTAGATATCAGCAATAGTGTCCAGGAAACAATTTTGAATGTTTTTTAAGTGAGTGATTAATCCATTGGCTAAAATTGCTGAAGTAGTAAATTCCATGTGTGATTTTAGCGTCGTGACGATTAATTCTAAATTGTTGATGTGATGATTGACGATTTTGTATTGCTTTTCCATATTGTCTTCCACTCTTTTCAAAAGGTTATATTCTGCTTCTACTACTGAAGTTTGATTTTTCCACAAGTGCATGATATGTTTTTGGTTTTCCTGAATTAACTTGATGTCCTTGCTATATTGCTCCGCAAAATCTTGATCTAAAATGCCGAATAGACTATTTGCAAGATGTCCTATGCCATTGATAAGCCCTCGGCGCGATCGAGACGAGGCGGCGCCGGCGCCGGCCGCGCCAAAACGCTGATTAATCAACATATCGTTGTAGTACTTGAGCTCCATGTAACTGTTGTGTAGCTGCATGAGAACTACGTCACAAAGGTTCTTTTCTGTTTGGTTTGTACATATGCTGTCGAGATGATCCATGTATTTAGTAAATAGATCAGTACTAAGCCAATAGGGATCCATATAGTAGTATACTATAAGCTTCCAGTCATCGCGTACTAAATACATGTTGGAGATTTTGTCGAAATAAATGCTTTGATTGTTGATTGCAGTATTATTGAATGAGGCTTTCGCTGTTGATACGAACATACTCATCAATAATAAGCATAAGGTATAAAAACTAAAGTTCTGTTTCGACGACGATACGTTACTTGATGTTGGCGTAGTGATAACATGAGATGATTTCTCAACTTTTTGCTGAATGGACTTGTTTTCTTCGTCACATAATAATGGTGATAATTTTGTTATGGGCCTTTTGAGAGTGCCTGACTTTGTTTTGAGAGTCACTACCCTAACCAACCCGTCTGCACCCGGATGAAGGTCAATGACCCTGCCCATTGCCCACTTGCCGGAAGGTAAGTTAGCGTCATGAATAAGTACAATATCGCCTACTTGCATATTGCGTTGCTGTTTCAGCCATTTTGTACGGGTTGATAATTGTGTTAAATATTCTGTCTTCCAACGTTTCCATATGTCGGAGAATATTTTTTGAGTAGTGCACCAACGAGTGCGTTGGTCAGTCTCAGTCTCAATGATGTTCAAAACTGGACCGCTTGCTAGAAAGTGTGATGGAGTAAGGTAGTCCAAGTCATTTGGATCTTCCGTCAATGCTATGAGGGGTCTAGTGTTTAGACATGCTTCCAGTTGCGTTAAAAGTGTAGTAAACTCTTCTGAACGTTAATTTTTGCTCTCCAATAACGCGTTTCATGTGATATTTGAGACTTTTCACTGCACTTTCCCAGAGCCCTCCGGCGCTAGCCCAGGTTCCAGCATTGAAGTGCCAGCTGATTTTCATGCTGCTTCACTCTGCTAAAAACTCGTTGTCTACAATGGTGGTGAGATCTAGGTATTCTCGTTGCAGTGTGTTGTTTGCTCCGACGAAATTTGTCCCGTTGTCGCTGTAAACGTGACGCGGTGCTCCACGCCTCGCCGACATGCGACGAAGGGCCGCCAAAAATGCTGATGAAGTTAGATCTGATACTAACTCGAGGTGTACGGCCTTAGTAACCATACACACGAATACTGCTATGTATCCTTTTGATGATAATATTCCTCGACCTTTGCTAGATTTAACGAGAACGAAACCGGTGTAGTCGACTCCAACATTTTCGAATGGACGTGCATGATTAACCCTTGCTTCAGGTAAGTCCCCCATGATTTGGGATTGCTGGATTGGATTGTGTCTCCTACAATTGATACAGGTACGTAAACGTTTCTTTACAGCTCTATTTCCACCTAGGATCCAGAACTGGTGGCGGAGCCAAGCCTGTGTCAACCTAGCTCCTCCATGATAGGTAAGTATGTGTGCATGATCTATTAATAAGTTAGTTACTATATTGTCGTGAGGAAGGATGTATGGATGAATCATGTCTGGATGAATGTGAGCGTTTTTCAGTCTGCCTCCTACTCTAAGCAAACCATCTTTGTCTAAGAATGGATTTAGAGGGAGTAGTTTGCTTTTTGTATTAATTGATTTATTATTTTTCAGATCCTGAATTTCCTGCGTGAATTCCAGTTGCTGTACGTATCTGATAATTAATAATTTTGATTTCCGTAACTCACTGATAGTAAGATAAGGACACGAACGATTGTTTTGATTTCCTACACGTAATATCCAAGCGAGTACTCGGGTTACGCGCGTCCAGCTGCTATGTTTATTGATAAGACCGCCTATTATGTCATCCGTGGGACTTATGATGTGTTCGGACGTAGTTGCAGTGACGTGTGTTTGTTTTGAATTTTTCAGCTCTTCGTTTGTACTGAAGATTGGGGTTTCTCCTTGATCTGAGAATGATGATAGCCACGACGGTCCGCTCCACCAAATTGGATGCTGTTTAAGTTGTTCGGTAGAGATGCCCCAGGATGCACAATCAGCTGGGTTATCGCCTGATTTGACGTAACGCCAACATTTTGCGGGAATGATTGCTGTTATTTTGGCGACTCGGTTGGCTACAAATGGACGCCAGCGTTTGGGATCTGCTTGTAACCATCCTAGGACTGCAGTCGAGTCTGGCCAACAGTATTGAGTGATTTCGTAGTCATTAAGGCAAGCTTGCACTTTTTCCATAAGCTTTGATAATAACTCGGCCGCACATAACTCGAGCCGCATATGCCTTATTTGATGCGTCACAAAAACCATGAAGTTCCAACTGTTGGCCTTGACCCGTTTGAAGCCATCTTGGTACCTTGATAGTGTTGATATTTTCTAAATCTGATTTTATTTTATTCCACTCTTGATTGATAGTTTCTGGTAGGTTATCATCCCAGGTTAGGTTGTCATAGACCCACACTTTTTGGAATAACATTTTGAGCTTGATTGATATTGGAGAAAGCCAGCCGGCAGGATGAAATAGCTTGGAGATATCTGATAATAATTTTCTTTTTGATGTTGCTTGACTTGCTGACGTGTCGATGTTTAATTTAAATTCGAATTGATCACTTTCAGGACACCAGCGCAGGCCTAATGTTTTTGTTGACTCTTGGTGTTTGAAAGAGTAGGCATCTTTTGTTTTTTGCACTGTACTCATCCCTTCTAAGAGTTCTTGTTTATTAGATGACCACTTTCGCAAGTTGAATCCTCCTGATTTGAGAAGTGCTATCAGATCTGTTTGCAGCTGCTTCGTAGAAGTGAGGTCATGACCTCCGCTCAGGACGTCGTCCATGTAGAATTGTTCTTCCAGAACTTTGGCTGCTGGACTGCTGAATTTATGACCCTCATCCGCTGCTAATTGCTTAAGGGTCATCATGGCTAGGAAAGGTGCTGCCTTAGTGCCATATGTGACAGTTGCTAGCTGATATTCTTGTAATTTGTCTCGTGGAGATTCTCTCCAGATGATTTTTTGATAATGCTGATCTTCAATATTGATAAGAATCATCCTATACATCATTTGTATATCTGCTGAAAATGCATATTGATATGTACGCCATTTTAGTAATAATTTTAACAAATCTTGTTGCAAATTTGGGCCACAGTACATGACATCGTTTAAGCTGTATCCACTCGATGTCTTCGAGGCGCCATTGAACACGACGCGTAGTGGGGTACTCGACGAGTCAGGACGGTGAACACCATGGTGTGGGAGAAAATTGCTGAATAATCTACTATTGTCTGAAATGTGCATATGACCTAATTTGATATATTCCGACATAAATGCTCTATAATCGGCTGCTAATTTGGAATTTTTCTGAAATTTCTTTTCGATTTGCAGAAATTGAGCGACAGATTTTGATTTTGAGTTCCCTAGCTTTTCTTTGGCATCTTCATGCATTGGTAACCGTACGACGTACCGGCCTTCTTCGTTTCTGGTTGTGGTTGATTTATAATGCTGTATACACTTATAATCTTCCTGTGATAATGATGATTCCGGTTGAATGTCTTCAATCGTCCAAAATTGCTTGAGTTCATCGACGTTGTTTACGACGACGTTGCAGTGGAATGATTTGAAGTTACCGCAAAGAATCCAGCCGAGCCGTGTTTGCTGTGCTATTGGTAATGATTCGTTTTCTCTGATGATACCGTTCATGATGATAGAGGCGTATATGTCAGCTCCCAATAACAAATCAATGGGACGACTGATATAGAAATCGGGGTCTGCTAACTGTATGCCTTCTAAGAATTGCCAGGATGGTTTGGGGAATGAATAATTGGGTAAACTAGATATGAGATTACACATGACGAGAACGTCAGTGGAAAATGAATAGTCGCTGTGATTAGAGTGACATGTTATTGTCATAACACCTTTACTTGAGTTTGCGCTTGAACCTATACCGAAAATAGTACCCTTGCAATGTTGACGGGGAAGCCCTAACACCTCCGCGGCCCTAAGAGAGATAAGAGAAACCTGAGAGCCGGGATCGATAAGAGCCCGTAGATTGATAAGAGTCCCGTCTACTGCTTGCACCTTCACGTAGGCTGTTGCTAGGAGAGTTTCATTGATGTCATTTTGGGATACGTGATTTACATTTTTTCGGGGATCCGATTGCTGTTTCTTGCTGAAAGCATCGTGGATGAGAGTATTGTGCTGTTCATTACATTCACGACACCTTTTTTCGGACATGCACGCATTACCGTGATGATCGTAAAGGCAATTTATGCAAAGTTTGTATTTCGTAATTATGTTGCGACGTTCCGTAGGTTGTAATCCGAGAAACGTGTCGCAATGAAAAATTCCATGCAATTTTTTGCATAGTGGGCATCCTGTTTGTGCCTTTTTGTTCGAAATATGGTTTTTAGTTTGATTGCTAAATGATTTCAAATAATTATGTTTTTTGGAATTTGAATTCTCAGGCTGATTTGATGATTTTGGAACCATATTTTCCTGCTTACGTTTTGATACTTCTAATGATGTAAATTTGCTTTCCAGAAAATCGGTGAAATCCTTTAAACTGGGTAAATCTCTGGGATTTTTAAGGGACTCGATATATTCCTTATGACTTTCAGGATCGAGTTTTTGAGAAATGAGATGCACCAATAGAGGATCCCATGTTGATATGTCGATACCTAAGTTCTTGATTGCGTTTAAACTTTCGATGGTACTGTCATGAACTTTCTTGATATGCGCAGATGATTGCTGTTGAGAAGTAGGTAAATTGAGAATGATATTGATGTGAGAGCCGAAAATTAATTTGCTGTGATTATATCTGTGGTTCAAAATGTCCCAACCGACTTGATAATTGTCAGAAGTAATTTTCAGATGTTGTACAATTTTTTCGGCTTCTCCCCGAAGTTTACCTTTAAGATATTGTAATTTTTGTGCATTTGAAATTGATCTGTTATTGTGGATAGCTTCGCAGAAAAGATCTTTGAAGGAAGTCCATTGATGGTAAGACCCATTGAAAGTAGGAATCTCAATTTGAGGGGTTGATTTCTCCCGATGGCAGGTAGACCACATCTTGTTGTTAACTTCTTTCTTGATTTGATTGAATTTCTCTTCATACATGCTGTAGGCTTGATCGTAGTCGGGGTTGTCCTCAAACAATTCACTATCAATCTCCCAGTGGAGCTCGTCAATAGTGGACCATCGTGAGTTGACCGACTTGAGAAAATCTTCTAATTCCCACCTAGCCGTTAAAGAGTCTAGATTGGTTTTTGATACTGTGCGAGAAAATGCCCTAAAGTTGCTCTTTTGCTTATGCAACATCTCCTCTAACCTACTATTATTTCCGCCCGAAACTAGTTTGGATGGTTGTTTGGAGAATGTGAATGATGGAAGTTCTATTGATTGAGAGGTCCCCGGGGTTGTCCCGGAGGGAGTGGCATTGGGTGATAATTGATTAGAAGGGTTGTCTAAAAATTTAGGCAATGCTAAAGGAGTCGCCGGCCTGACCAGCGGCTTAGGATCTTGTGGAATGTACTTTTGAAAGACTGCACGAATTTCATTGCAAAATTGATAAGCTTTTTGATAATGATTTTCAGAAAAGTATACATGAGACTGATCTTCGGACTCACATAACTTATTGTGATTGGTCTGGAACTCAATCCAGTATGCTTCCAGTGTCTCCAGACGCTTTTTGATATATGGAACAGTCTTGCGATCTGCCCCATCTTTTTTGAAATTGATGAGGAGCTGATTCATAGCTCCCATAATTTGATTCTGGGTTGCCAAAAGATCTTCCATGTTGATAGCTAGTAATTGATAGGATACTAGTGAAATGGAAAGTTCTTACTTGTTCTGCTGTGAACTGGTAACCTGATAACTGCTAGTGGCCTCAGCTGCTTGCTAAGATCCTTGATAATCCTTTGATAAAATGGCACTGCATCCAAGGTATTGCTTGCACAGAATCACTCACACGAAAACTGTCTGAATTATATAGTCCACGCGAAAATGACCCTGAGCTGAAAATGCTCGAAGGACCATAAAGATGTACGGGACACCTTTAACTGCTTGATAAGAGAAAGATGATATTGATAGGAATGATATTTATTGCACGTCTGGAAACTTAGATTTAGAAATGATAAAATGATAGTGATATTGAGTACGCGTCCGCGTTGATGTGGCGAAAAACGTAAACTAATTTTACAATTAAAAGAATGATATGCGCGGCGCGGCGATTTGCTGACTATACAAAATAAAAATAGAGAAATGTGTGGTTTGGACCATACAGTATCGTTGAGTTAGTATCCCATAATACAAGTCTCGAACTAACTTTGGGGCTAACTCAACCTGTGTGATTTGTCCGTATATATTTATTTATTTATTTATCTACTTTTTGCTGTGTATAACAGAATATGTTTATACAAAAAGTACTCGAATTGGAGTCATCCCTGATAAAGCGGAATCCCGTTAATAGCTTTTGAGTTGAACCCGGTATCAAGAGGAACACGGTCGACTTAACCTTTCAGTAACTGTGTCAACAACTTTTTATCACTTCAATTAAACAGCTCGGTTTTAAATTAATTGGTACAGAGATTTGGGAGGTAAGAAGTGGATGACAAAAATCTTATTATAAGATATCTGGTGCATCATGTGTGTTTTTACACGACTGACCAAAAAAAGAGTGTTATGTTTTCAGGGTTCATGTATGTAAGTTTCTTTAATCCACCATAAGTCCTGAACGGCTGAACAAATTTTGATGTGAGAGGTATTTTTAGATTCCTTGCATTCCTTTGAGTGACATAGGCTATGTGAGTTGTCGTGTTTTTTATTTTTGAAAAATTAGCTTTATCTTTTATTTTTTTAGGTCACTAATAAATAGTGCACTTATACAGGATGAATTAAAAAACATTCACATGATTTAAGTTGATTGAAGTTGAAATGAGTTGGCCCCATACAAAAATATGCTTATATTAGTGACTACTTTCGCCAGTATAAATGATGTCGACGTCTTTGTATTCACTGTGTATAATTACTTTGACCAAATAGGTACATTGATTTCGTTTATTTAGAAACGAGGCAACTATTAAATAAAGAGAAAAAAAACTTTTTCAAAAAGGCTTTTATATAAACGACCCTTTCATTTGATAGGTACCCATATTGTAGAAATGCATTACAAAAAACTATTCCGCCATCTTGGATAGTCCGCCATATTGGATTTAGAATGACGTCACACACCATATTATGCATTGTCATCCAAACTAAACGTGTGTACAAAATTTCAGCTCAATCGGTTGAAGATATCTACTTCAAAATTGGTTAAATAAAAGCTTTTAAAAATAAGAAGTGTAGAACATATAATGGTGCAAATTAGCATGAGCACACAAAAAGTATATAAGCTGAATTTGGCTCAAATGGATAATTTCGAAAACGATAAGAGTCCATTTATTCCCACGTCCCGAATCCAGATCTATAAACAAGTTCTGAATAAAACAATGCCCCTACTTCCTTATGCAACGGAGACAGAACTACCCCATCTCTTTCCCCCGGCGGTATATCTTTGTCAATTAAGGCCTCAATGTTACGAGATTAGGGAATCGCCGAGTCAGCGTGAATCTCCATTCATGCAATGTTTAGCCGATGTCAGATTCAATCTTAAGGTTTTGAGAACAGTTTATTTGCTGGCTCAGGTCAGTAATGTGACATTGTTTTATTCTATTCAGGTATAGATAACGATGGATAGAATGCCAATGAGTTTTTAATTTATCCTCAATGAAAATTTGACGCGGCCGTGCGGCGTGGCGCAGACTTACTAGGAGGGCTGACCCCAAGTAAATTGGGACCAAGCACGGAAGAAAGAAGAAAGAAAGAAAATTTGACGCGTAGATTTTGTATCAAGATCTTTTCGCTACGCTAAGGAAGCGACAATGCACGAAGCAACGATTTGTAAGATTCTAAGATATTACATGTATTTTTGTTATCGACCGAGCGAGCGCAGCGAGCGAAGCGTCTCAGTTTCCACTAGCCGAAAATTCTTTTGTCTGTCCGGATGTTATCGCCTACAGGTCGCATATCTGAACCGATTCTCATGAAATTTTGTAAGCAGGTTCGGTAATTTTATAGAATTTTTTAGTCGAGCCAGTTTTTCGAAATTTTAAAAAATGGCCGAAATATATATAAAAAAACCTCATATCTCAGCTATTTAAAAAATAATTCAAAAATGTCATTAGACATTTTTGTTATTCTTATTAAGACGCATTTTTTTTGTTTGAACAACATAGTAAAATGCAATAAAACTGCTATAAATCCATATGTTATAAATTCTCATACGATAGTTCACAAAAAAATCAATAGATGGCGCAACAATGCTTTTAATACTCGCAAAATCGCTAATACGTTTACAAGAGTGACTTGATTTATTTATTAAATAAAATTAAATGGTTCTTAAAAATCATATGGCTTTTTTTTGTCTTGCTTGACTTTGAATTGTGTGTATTTATTTGGTTAATGGTATTGTATTGTGGATTGCTTTGCATGGTAGAATTACCTTGAACACTTGAAATAATTCTGATATCAAAAAACTTCATTGTATGATTAGAATCCTATTATAAAAAAAAGTAATATATATAATACCTACATACCTACTAATCAGAGAGATTCGATTTCAAATTGAACTTACTTTTTTGAACTATAATTTTGTTGCGCAAATAACATATACATACATAAAACCAATAGGTACCATGCATTTCTGACGACTGACGACCTCCGTGGCCTAACGGTCATCACGCCCCGGACGGCTACACCAGAGGTTCCGGGTTCGATCCCCGGTCGGGTCAAGATGGAAAATAATCTTTTTCAGATTGACGTGGGTTTTGGATATTTATCTATATGTATTTGTTATAAAATATAGTATTGTTAAATTAGCATCCCGTAAAGTCTTGAACTTACGTTGGGGCTAACTCAATCTGTGTGATTTGTCCGTCTATATTTATTATTATTTATATTATTTGAGGCAAAAAGGTTTCAGTAATTTTTTTAGTGGTATTGACCAACCACAAGAACATGTTTCGGCTTATGGGTAAAATATGAGAACTTTTTACTTTCTTTCCAGCATTGGTAGGTTGGTTTTAAAACTCTTTTTAGGCAGGGACACGGTAAAATATCGGTTATTTCGTGGAAGGGCTCGCGAGGTCTACTGTTCTGACAGAACCACTAGTAATATAGGACGGCAAACGAGCAAGCGGGTCACTTTATGGTAAGTGATCACCGCTGCTCGCTCATGGACAAGTTTACTTATATGTCAGTTTAGTTCATCTTAAAACGTACGAGAATACGTATACATGTGTTTTGTTGTTTGAAATGTAAATTGATCGATAGTGTGTATAAAGCGCACTACACACCAAAGCCGCCGACCCGCCGACACAGCCCGCCGACACAACCCGGCGGCCTATATGAATAGAATTATATCGGCAACACAAACAAAAAAAAAGTTGCCGACATAGGTCGGCGGGTCGGCGACTTTGGTGTGTAGTGCGCTTAACACTGGTATGAAATTGACCAATATGAAGACCAGTGTGTATAACACTGGTATGAAATTTACCAGTGTGAAGACCAGTGTATAACACTGGTATGAAATTTACCTACCTTTTTTTGGACGTTGCCTGAAGTGGATTTTCCCTTCATGAGTGTCTATTTCCTATTCCCTGGACTTTTTACTTCTGCCCCCCCCTTCTTTTTATTCATTTTTATGATTGTTAGGTATAAATCTACTTGTCGAAAATACATACATTTATACGCAACAAGCAAATACACAATATCTTCTTTATTATATATATATAAACTTTAGCGCTCGCACCTACATTGACGGCAATAATAGAAAATCAGTGTTTCTGTTCTGTACTAATATGACCATTTTGCTTTGCTGCAGCACACGAATTAATTATTGTGTCATTTTTAATTCGTTTAAGCCTTGGTTTATTATTGTTTTAGTGTCTATGGCATTTCAAATAAACTTATTCTATTCTATTTGTTTGTCTCAAGTCGCCTAAAGGAATCTGACATGTCTTGACACCTACCGCTATCTAGCTAGTCACAAAACTAATAGACATTCAACTAGAATGCAAGTTTCCTCACAATGTTGTCCTTCACCGGAAGCAAGTGGTGGTAGAAAACTACCATACATGAGACAGATTGATACACAAACTCAAGTGCAACTCGACCACCACCGTTTCAAGATATGACTAAGTCCAGTTTCAATACAAGTTTTAGTATGAGTAAGTTATAAGTCTGACTGTATTTTCCAAGGCTCAACATACGTCTTCTGAAATTCCCAGTTGATGGAATAAATCCGACTGATATTTCTGCTATCTAAATAAAGTGTCAGTTTGGAAAACTCTTAAAGCGCAATATTTTCGTTTTCCTATCGCCAACAATAAAGCCAGATCCCGAAGCCGTTTGATGTGTGGCAGTGTATTATATTCCAGGTATTTGCATAACACATTCAATTTTTATATTCACTTTAATATATGATACTTCACTGGAGGCTTCTTGAAAGACAGATATTTTATCGTATTTGGTTTGAAATCTGCGTTTATAGAAACAGTGTTAGAGACCGTTTAAAGTATACTAGCTTGAGCGCGGGATTTAGTTCCTATGGGATTTTCGGGAAATCTTGTCTTAGTGCTCCTCTACACTCCCTAAGGAACCTATGTAGGTTCCTTAGGTAGTGTAGAGGATGGAGAGTGAGAGTTGGCATGTGCCAAATTTCAACCTACATGGCCGCTGTGGGCGCCCGCCTGTGGCTGCAAAAATCCCAGGTTCGAATCCTGTCCGTGCTACATGAGTTTGTACACTAATCTGACTCATGTAGGTACCTATGTTATTTATCGACCACCACTTGCTTCCGGCGAAGGAAAACATCGTGAGGAAACCTGCACTCTGGTTGATGATTATGAGCTAGTGTGTGAAATGGAGAAGGCAATGGCAAACCACTCCATTAAAATTGCCAAGGGAGTCGTTGTGTGTGTTTAATTCCTTAATGAGCACGACCCTCAGTCATGAGGAAATACGACTAAAGAGAGAGAGTCAGTCAGTAACGAAAGAATTTGAATTGAAGAATTTGAAGAATTATATATTTGTGATAATGATAATCGGAACTAGTTATTTTGCATGGTACCGTTGTTCCATTACGTACATTCAGTAGTGGAGATGTTCTTTAAGTGGCTGGACGAATTTAGATGTTTATATAACTGGGGATTCCTCCACTCATAGGCGATGGGCTAGCAACCTGTCACCATATCTGAATTTCCATTGCATCAGAAAGCCCACTATTCAGCTAAGCGTGGCCTTCGAGTCTCACGGCTCTTGGCTCTGTCTAACCCGTAAGGGATCATCATCATCATCACATATTTAAGAACTATGTTCTTGTCGGTGTAGTGGAGCATCCTCCGTAAGGGATAAAGACGCGATTTTATGTATATATGATTTCATGTATACTTTTATAGCAATATCTATTGCTATAAAAGTATAACAGAAAAAATCTTTTTTAATTTCTCGATGGCCAAAGTTCGATATGATTGTCAACATTGAAACTATCCTATACTTACCTAACCTACACTATATTAAGCATATGTTTGCGCTAAGATTCAAATAGAAATAAAATCTTAAATTTTTTTTGTAACATTTAATTTACGTATCTCCTCCAAGGACCCAAACTCAGTAATCAGGGCACTCGGCTAATCCCTTTTCACCCAGTGAAGTAACGTGCAAATGACAGGTGAATTTCCCTCGTAGATGAAGGCCTAATGTAGGCACATACGTCTGTCGGCGCTTGATTACCTTTGTCTCGTTAGTGAGTCTATATTACCTGCGTAATACCTACGTAATCCTACGTACTAAGATGTAGCGGACGGATTTGCTTGCCTGATTTTTATTTTTGAAACATTTTTAACTAGTGGTTCGCCGCGAACTTAGACCTCGCGACATAAAAATGCGTATATCTCAAAAACGGCTGAACCGATTTTGTTGCGCAACGAACTTAAAAATTCTATGGATAGGTGCTACACGTATTCTAAAAATCATCAAAATTAATTCAACGGTTCGAGAGTTATCGCGGAACAAACATACATACATACATACATACAATGTGATTTCGCCCCAACTTGAATTATAGCCCTCGCTTCGCTCGCTCGGTCAAATATTGGTTCTGATAACCACTTAAAGGGCTTCAAAGGGCGGGCGCTTCATAGGAATGGGGCGTCAAATATACCTACTACTACTACAAATGAACTGTACATCCGTGAACACGTCAATGTGTGCGTTTTCATAGTCATAGCGTCCCAATACCACACAAGAACGGGGGAGAAGTGCGGGAGGGGCAGGGAGTTTCCTTTCTGTACGTAGTACTAATATCAATTCTGTGACGATATACTACAATAGGTAGGTACTCTATACTATATACTAATACAAAATGTCGGTGGAATCACTGATCTCATGGCCTAAAGATGAGGCAAAATTAAGAAGATATCTAAGTAATCCTCAACAACGAAGACATATTGACCATTGCGTCTATTGCTAAACAATTGTTATCGAAAAGAGACGGATTAAATCTAAACTGTACATGAAATAAATGATTTCGATTATTAAAAAATATTCGTCTAGTATATAATATATAATATGATATATACTAGTATATGAATGACTTTGTAACATGTCATAAAATTTATTTAATAACTCCAACTAAATAAATAAAAAACTTAAAAGATAAAATAACTAAAACTAACTAAAATTTAAACTAAATAATAAGTAATTACCAGTTTAGTCTACCTTTTGCAATTGAATCCAGGCCAGAATACAATTTATCACTCACACAACATTACTTACATTTTCGGCGTCAGATTCTCTAAAACGGCCACATTGACGAATCAGAATATGATACATTTCCCATTTCCTAGATATATTAAAATGAATCTTATTACATTATTTATAAGGTTCATTTTTAGGTATTTATAAAATGGGAAATGAGTGACCATTTTACATCCCCAGAATCAGCGTAAATCTAGACTAATGAATTAACTCAGCGGAACGTTTATCTTTCTGTTTGTTTTTAACAGTTTCAATCGAGCAGAGTAGTGTTATTACATTTTAACTGACTCCAAAAATAGAGGTTGTTAAAGAACATGTTGTTAATAAATGAACTATCTTTCTATCTCTCTCTCAGCTCTCTCTCTCAGCTGAAAGACGTCCACTGCTGGACAAAGCAGGCCTCCCCCAAGGATTTCCATAACGACCGGTCCTGTGCTGCCCACATCCATGCGCATCCCGCGACCTTCACTAGGTCGTCGGTCCACCGAGTGGGAGGCCTGCCAACACTACGTTTGCGGTTCGTGGTCGCCACTCGAGAACTTTTCTGCCCCAACGGCTATCTGTTCTACGAGCTATGTGCCCCGCCCACTGCCACTTAAGTTTCGCGATTCTGCGGATCTTTCTATCTAAAGACAATTAAATGATTTAGTAGGTAGGTTAGCAAGTTGCCACTATACTGAAAAAAATACTTACTTATATACACAACCACAGGGCGGGCGCTTCATAGAAACGGCGCGTCAAATATACCTATTACTACTACAAATGAAACTGTATATCCGTGAACACGTCGTCAGTAACACGTCAATGTGTACGCTTTCATAGTCATAACGTCCCATTATACACAAGAACGGGGGAGTAGTGTGGAGGGTACGGGGGGTGCGGGGGGTGCCTTATTGAGAGAGGGACAGGGAGTTTCCTTTCTGTACGTAGTACTTATATCAATTCTGTGACAACCAAACTTTCGTCAACCCATAACACAAAAAAATGTCTACATAACTTTTTGCAATATGTTACCAAATCCAGTTGACTAATAACAGTTAACTTTTTGTTAAAATCAAGTTAACTTTATTAGTATTTTGTCAGAATTTGGTTATTCCTGAAATAGCCAAAGTAGTTATGTTATCCTTTTTTTAGTGTAGTTATGATTCGTTCCATCAATAATATTCAGCTAAACATGGCCGTCCAACCTCATGAACATTGGCCCTATCTACCCCGTAAAAAATAAAGAAATTATGCTTTGTCTGTCTCCTAAAAAAGGGATTCCATTCAAGAAATTTAAACTTAAAATATTAAATAGTAAGTTAGGTTAGTATAGGTAATAAAAGTAAAACTAAAGATACAATGTAGTTTAGTATCCTTGGCGACAGAAATATGATGGTAAAATATTGTTAAAATCGCCTTGTGTAGCAAACTTAAAACAATGTCATATACATATATAATGTATAAAAGTATAAGAAAAAGTTAAACACCGCTACTAGTATGTTTCAACATCGATGAATTTTCAGAAGATAAAATATAATGACAACATATGGTTTTCCTTCAAAAGGAAGTCTAAAGATTGCTTAATCGTTTTAGTTTTTTTTTAAATGTACTTAACTCGCTAAGAAAAAAGAAAATCATAAATAAAAAACATTTAATGAAACAGTTGATAAACTCAAATTACCTGAGCTCAGGCTGGAAAGATGTTTTTTTTTTTATTTTAAACTTTTATGTCAATATTCCGAGCAGAAATGTAATTTTAGGCTATTTTTTCAATGGGCTAAAAATGTTTTCATAGACAAAACATAGATTAATCAAAAGACGTCGCGCGCTCGATCTTTTAAATCTACTCGTATTGTTTCATATTTGATAAATGCAACTTTTTCACAATTCTTTACATTTTGGTAACAGTTTCCAAGTAGTTATGGTGTTACATAAATGAAATCTCCTTGCGACGTAATATTTCGTTGTCTTGCGAGTTTAAAATGCCGTTTGGGCCATAAATCTCTATAGAAGTGTGCTTTACGCAAGATTTCATCTCGGGAGATAAAGTATGCAATATATCCTAGCAGGATTATACTGCTAGTCTAAGAGACTTGCAATTTTTTATTTATATTTTTAGAAATGTTTAAACATCAGCTGTAAATGCTAATGATTGGTATTCAAAATAAATCCAAACAAACAGCCTAAGTTTTTAACATGCAGTCATTTATGGCAATTTTCTTTTAAACTGTCTTACTAAAAGTCAATAGATTCAGATTCTTTCATTTTTAAATGTAAAAATGAATCGCGATACGGTTCTATAAAGTCTAATACATTTTTTATTTGTAAAAAAAAATGTTAAAATTCAAGAAAATAAAGGTACAATAAAACGGAATTTCTAACAAGCTAGACCGCAATCAACATCCATTCTGCTTACTTTCAAACTGCAGAAACTTTGCTTCAAACTAACTATCAAGTTCAGATAAAAGAGAGAATTTTTTAAACTTTGAATTGGATGTTGGAGTGAAGTCCTTTCTTTATCATCCCTCTTTTTCGTCTATGGTTAAATCGAGCTTATATGAAAGTTCTGAACTACACATATAATTTATCGTATGTTTCCTGGACTAAACGTCAACATTGAGTTAATTTAAAAATACCGTGTGCTGTGCGCGGTTTTTGATAAAAAAGTTTATGTCGCATAAACCGGCAAAATAAAGGAGTATAGCAATTACATTCATTGCAGTTAAGGAGTGACTACACTGGTATTACGTCGGAAAATAAATTGTCTTTCCTTCTTGAGTTTTCGTGATATTTACATTTATAAAGTTATTATATAAATATTTTATATAGAAATATATCTTATACATGGAGGAAAATTGACGACTTGATAATCTTATGTCTTTAATCTATGTTATTTATATCGAATGGAGGTTTTTTTTAAATGAAGATAACTTCACATGTCATTTATTAAATGAGTGATTTTCTGACAGCTAAATTAAGAAAAAAAATCAGTATAAAAAGTCTCAACAGATGTAGCGTTTTATGAAAGCCGAGTCGTAATAATGGCTAAACCTTTATGGTGCGCTTATTCTTGTCAACCAGAGGCAGAAAAAAAATCATCTAACAGTTTGACAGTTGCACAAATCACAATATTGATACTTTTTAGATGTTTTTTTTTAATAAGTTTTATTTTTTTTTAAATGCCAATCCCGTGAATTTTTCTTTTTGCATGGAACTTTTTCTCTCGTCATCTATGAAGTCATCTGGACCTATTTTTTTTTTTATTTGGGTCTCGGAAAATCCCTCATTGGATTATTTTATTTTCTTGTCTCTCTTTTTCTTGTTATAGTAGTGTTGTACTCTAGGACATGACACAGACACAAGGTATTGATTTTTTTTTGTTAATTTCCTCCTCAAGTAAATTATGATGTTAAAGTATTTATTTATTCAACCTTTATGGTACAAAAGTAAACGAAATAGGAGAATTTGATACTAGGCATTATCTACCAGTCAGTTGAGTTTGTGCTCATTTTTATTTAAAAAAAAAAACAAACAAATGTTGGTACAATTAAAAAAGCAATTTAACTTTTTACGGGTGTGTACTGACTTAAGTGCGCAAACGAAATTTACATTGTCGGAATCCGAAAATGGAAAAGTGTGGCTAACGAAGCAAAAACAGTTAATTGAAACTAGTGCAACAATAAAATGGAAATGGGGGTAGTGCGACAACGGTCTAATGTACTTTTGCATTTAGAATGTATCGGTGTGGTGCCTAGACCTCTACGGAAAACAAAATGGATAGGGGATTGCTTTTGAATAGAGTAGCACCTACTTAAAAAAAATGTTGTACACAACTGTTTGTGGTTGGTGCTGGTCACCAGAACCTTACCTATATTTATTTATTTTAGCCTTTTTACACGACTGACCGAAGAAGTGTTATGTTTTCAGGTAGGTACTAAACCTTGTTAATGGAAAAAAAACGTTGTTAAAAGTTATAGAATCGAGACGTGGAAACATGTTCGGCCATCTTGTATGACATGACGATTTGATTAAAAACCTGAGAAGAGAAAATAGAAGTGGAAGAGAAGAGGACAAGAGAGTAGAAGTAGATAGCTGTTCACATTGGCGAGTTGAAAATTATTGTAATAACTCATACGTTATTCATACTCGTATGTTGTGAGAATGGAGGATGATTGAGCCGTGAAGAGAGCCTATCTGAGTCGGTCGAAGGCCGGTGGGCCGCCCAGGACCCTTAAACGAAGTCAGATTTTAATATCGAAATCGAAGTTCGCAAATGCTAAAATGACATAAGGTAATGCTAAATCGTTTAGGACAGGTCGTTATGGAAATCCTTGAGGGAGGCCTTTGTCCAGCAGTGGACGTCTTTCGGCTGAGAGAGAATGCTAAATCACGTGGTCGATCGCCATCGTCATCGCAAGTTCATAGAGAAAACGATCCGAAACCATAGAGTAACGAACTGTTTTATCGCTTACTTCCATACATTTGACGTTCGCTTTCGCTTTGATGACGGAAGAAAATTGTTTTTGTCTTCTGTCGAAACGATTACAAACTAAGGTATCGTATCGCTACGAATCAAATGAAACTTTAGCTAAACCTGCAGCAGGTTTAGCTAAAGGTTTAGGTTTAGGTTTACCGCTGGAGCGATATGGTGGAGGCGTACCTACGCGAGCTGCAAGTTGGCGACGACTGGCGGGAGCTTGCGTGGAACCGGGGACGCTGGCGTGCTCATGTGTTGGAGGCTAAGACTCACTTTGGGTCTTTGAGCCCGGATAGTAAGTAAGTAACTCATACAAGCGAGTAAAGCGAGTAACTCATTCGAGTTAATGCTCTACAGTTACTCGGCTGTTTGCCTCGCATGCTAGCTCGCAACGTTCAAACCACGTAGGTAAAATATTATAGTTTCTAGTTGCTGACAATCCTTTTTAACTTAACGTAAGTAAATCAATTGTATGTTACATACATACATATTATCACGCCATTTTCCCGTGGGGGCAGGCAGAGACTACCGAGTTCCACTTGCTACAATCCTTACAGATCTCTCTCGCTTCCTCTACACTCATCACTCTCTTCATACATGCTCTCCGGTTATGGGTGCTCCTAATATTTTCCTGTTTAAGGAGGTCCGCAATCTGCTGGAAGTGCGTTCTCCGAGGTCGACCCTCACCAACTCTTCTATTTACCTCTGCTTTTTGTTAATCTCTTTTCATCCATCCTCTTTCAACATGCCCAAACCATCCCAACATTCCTTTTAAAATTTTGGTCACTACATCCTTTTGTATTTTGATCACTCAAAATAATAATTAGGTACCCAAAAGTTAAATAAAAAAATTATGGGGAACAGTGCTTTTTCCCGGGATAAAAGGCAAAAACCCTATGTCTTTCTCCGTACTTCCAGCTATGTGTATGCGAAATTTCAAAAAGATTGGTTCAATAGATAAAGCATGAAGAGGTAACAAACAAACCAACAAACAAACAAATTCACTTTCGCATTTATAATATTAGTTAGGATGCCAAAAAAAACTCCACCTAATCTACATACACAATTATTTAATCTAGTCCAATCATCTAATGAATAATAGAGGTTATGGCTACAATAAGGCTACGTTACAATGTTTGAGACCTAAAATGTAATTTCGGTAACTTTTATATTGAGTATGGGAATTTTTCAAGAAAATCAATCAAACATAATAATAATAGTAATGTTTTTAATAAGTGAGAAATTATATACGATATGCTTTTCTAGAGCTATAATATCAAATTTGTTTAAAGCCCTCTTTAAAAAATAAAAACGTAACTTTTTAATATTATTTTTAAAATAAATTATAAAAAATAAATACAAATCCACCAAGTTTAAAATGAGAACGCGCCAGATACTGGCCACTCAGAAAATTTGCAATTTTATTAAAATAGTTCTACACCCGAAAATTAAGTTACGTCAATGCAAATGAAACATGAAACTGGAGAGTGGATTCCACTGCGTATTTAAATTCAGAATGAACGTGATTCATGCGCATTAGTGCATGATTAAACAGAGAACGGGTTTGGCCATCTTCTTTATAGACATTTTCCGACCTTGACGTTTTCTGACTTTAACATTTTCCGACGTCGACATTTTCCGACATTCACATTAAATGATATATTGGATTATATTCTTTACACTGAGGTTTACGAATTATAATAGCCTAAAAAACAAATAGATGGGCCCGACTAGCTGCCCTATGGGTACCAGAGGGGCGTAGACGTAGGGGTTGATCGCGATTGAGGTGGCGAGATGACATAGAAATTTATTTATTTATTTATTTGCGGGAGTAAAAGCGGACTTCACTCAGCAGAGAATAGTGGAAGGAGAAAGGCCTTTGCCCAGCAGTGAAAAAAAAAGAGTGAGAAAAACGGGATGTTCTTATCTATTTCGAATCGATTTAAATAAATGCGTCAATATTATTATTGACTTTATGCTACGGCACGTTGTGTGCCTCAAACAGGCACAGACAGGCAAATATCTGTGAAAACAATACAGCATAAATATTTATTTGCGATGGAAATCGAATTCAGAACATTTTCAAACCAGCCAACAATCATCATATCAATAGTAGTTTTATTTATGAAAAAAAGTAAATAGACATCCTACGACTATTTAAAAGTTGTCAGTAATCATAATTAAATTTTAAAAAAGAGATTCATTAAAACTGTTTCTGAATTCAAATTTCGTGATACCACAGATTATATAACAGTTTGTTAACGCTCGAAAACTATCCTTTCAGCTGTGAAAGCCAGCTGCGACAGCACAGAACCCATTGAGAAATGCTTTAGTCATTTACACATTTTCGCTAAATTACATTTTAAAAAGTGAGGTTCTCAAAAAGAATCATATTCAAAGTTTTTTTTTTTTATTACGTCACTGTAAAAGACCTTAGCAGTTTCGTTTAGTTTAGCTATATTTTAAACAGACTGATAACTTTGCCCTTCGGCCGCTTTCGAAACCAAAATGTCGAAACCAGTTTCGAATAACTAATAATATTTCTTTAACCGAAACTAGTTTCCAAATAATAATTGGCATTTATAGTGTTACACATATCTACATAAAATTCTTGATAAATATCAAGTCTAGCTAAGCATTTTATTAACTTCCACTCTATCTGAAGGTGTCTTGAAGAACTTATATTGTAACTTATATAGTACTATGTGCCTAATAAATTATTAGGCATGGGAAAAAGGCGTGATAATATGTATGTGCCTTTATATAATAATAATTTTATTTCGGAAAACTCCTTAGAAATGTTAGTTACAATGTCTTTAAAACTATGCTAGTACCTTATCTACGTGTAATTGGGTCCAATGTTTTAGTATGGGCCCATCTACCCTGCCAGCGATGACTTTGAGAAGGCTGTTGGAGCTAGCGCTCAGTCTCTGCATCAGGGAGGCCACCCTCTTCCGCACTATGGCTTGGAAGGTGTCCACACGTGCCTCTGCGAACATTCCTGATGCGGAGCAGTGTCTTGGTAGCCCCAGCAGCGCTCTCAACCCGTTATTATATTGGATGCGCAGGACTTTGTGAGCATTCTGTGTATAATTGACCCATTATCCATTGTATAAACTTCCCTCAGCGGTGTTCCCGAAAAGGTTCGACATTGGGGCCTTCAAGAAAAGAGCCTATCGCTTTCTCAAAAAGTTGGCAACGCATCAGTGACCTTCTTAGGGTCATTGGTGTCTATGGACTGCGGTGATTGCTTACCATCAGGCAACCCGCATGCTCGTTTGTCTAATATTCTATAAAAAGAAAAATAGACTGCATGTGTATAATACTACTACTTTAAAGATCAAATTTTTAAATGAAAGATTCTATTCCGTGCCAGTGACAGCTTCTAGTTGAATTAATGTAATAGGTTCTAGGGTTACGGCCATCAGATGCATTTGTCATAAGGTACACTTACCAGTTATGTGTTCTAGATAGTAGCCATTAGGAGCACTTATAATAAGGAACACTTACCAGTGATAGGCCCTATTCATAGCCATTAGACGCACTAGTAATAAGGTACACATCAGTGAATAGCCCTATTCGTAGCCATTAGACGCACTTATAATAAGGCACAGAAAGATCGTGCCTTACTACGTACAGAAAGGAAACTCCCTGCCCCTCCCACAATATGGCACCCCCCCGCTCACACTTCTCCCCCGTTCTTTTGTGTATTGGGACGCAATGACTATGAAAACGCACACATTGATGTGACTGACGTGTTCACAGATATACAGTTACATTTGTATAGTTATGCGAAAACATGTAAATGGTCCTTAGAATCTAAATAAATTAATAATAAGATACTTATATAGACTGTATGTTTTATATAAAAATAAAATAAATAAAATAAAGTAGTAGGTTTATTTGACGACCCGTTTCTATGAAGCGCCCGCCCTGTGAATAAGGTACACTTACCAGTGCTGGGCTCTAGGTCGTAGCCATGAGACGCACTAGATAAGGTACACTTACCAGTGATAGGCCCTATGCGTAGCCATTAGACCACAGAATTAACAAAAGTGCTACGTACAGAAAGGAAGCTCCATGCCACTACCGCAATATGGCGTACCCCTGCGTACCCTGCACTTTTCTTCCGATGTTTTGCGGATTGGGACGCTATCACTATGAAAACGCACACATTGACGTGTTCACGGATGTACAGTTTCATTTGTAGTAGTAGTAGGTATATATAACGCCCCGTTTCTATGAAGTGCCCTCCCTGTGATTAGACACACTTATAAAAAAGTACACTTACCAGTGATGGGCTCTAAGTCGTAGCCATCTGACGCTATGACTGTGATGTTGTGGCCGTCGACTGAAAGCTCGATAGGGCAGTTCAGGAACTCCGCGTTGATCACGCGAAAACGGTACTTGTAGCCCTGGGAACAAGGTTTCATTTGTTAGCTTTGTCAGTAACTGATGATTTTCAAACATGTGTTTATAAGAAACTTTAAATCAGTCTTTTAGGTGATTTTTTGAAAGTGAGTTTGTTTGTTTATTTATTTGTTTGTTTGTTTGTTACCTCTTCACGATTTATCTACTGAACCAATCTTCCTGAAATTTCACAGTAACATAGTTTGAAGTACTGAGAAGGGCTTAGGTTTAGACTCAGGGCTTTCATCGCGGGAAAAATCACTGTTCCTGAGGGAAATGGCGAAGTACTGGCTTTTGCACGCGGGCGAAGCCGCGGGCAAAAGCCAGTATTTTATACAGAGACGCCAAACTACGAATAATACGTAGTTTGGCACAGAAAGGGTTAAGAAGGCAAGGGCATTTTGACTTCCTTAAGTCATACATTTTTTAAACCGTGACGAAGAGAAAGGATTTATAAATTTAAGATTTATGTAACTGTCTGTGTCTGTAAAATCCGAAATGAGTGCACTTTTTTTAGAAAAACTAGGCTCCGAGAAGTTCATTTATTCTATTTAAATATCTCAAGTTATAAAACGATAAATATCACTATTTCTCTCAATGTCACACAGAGTTAAAAGATCTAAGGTCACATTTCCACGGCACGTAAAACAAAGGTAAGTTTCCACGAAACACCATTAGCAATTCGTTGGGCAACTACAAAAGAGACAGAAGAGATTTAATGCCATCCTAACCTGATGTCCGGACAGACAGACGCACAGTCCCTAGGAAACTGTATTTATTTATATATTCTCACGATGTGTCCGACCCACAAATGGTAAGCGTACCTTAAAGAGGCGGCCACGAGACACGCAAAATTCAAAAATAGTGAATTTCACAGCCATTTTCAATAGAAAACTTCTCACTGCAATTCTAAAGCTAATAGAAAAGAAATCAACCCGATAGGTTTAATATTTCGGCAGCAAACCAGTTTTTTTTATTTCTTCTCTATTTATCGCCGATAAGACGTCCATTTTGTATTTATGGTGACAAAGGCCTCACTCGGAGGATTTCAAGGAATCCATGGAAAAATTTTGCCGTAATCGCCACGCTTGGCAGGCGGGTTATGGCGATCGCAGTGTGATGGCATAGTACGCGGAACATACATGCTGCTGCCGAAAACATAACACTCCTTTTTGGTGTTGTAAAAATAAATCCCGTAAGAAACTCACCTCAATTCTAAAGCTAATAGACACCCAGGAAATCAAGATGGTTGGTGCTATTCTAGGGCCACACCACAGGCCCATTTAGACACAATAAATATTTTTGTTGGGGCTAGAAGTTGGAAGCTTTCGAAATGTGGACTTATCGCCGTATGCTAAAAATATCATGGCGTGACAAAGTGTCCAACGTAAGAGTCCTTCAAAAAATTAAGAAGAAAGCTGAGCTTCTCAACACCATCAAGCGAAGAAAGTTGGAATACTTTGGCCATGTGATGCGAAACACCAAATACAGGATTTTGCAACTCATTATCCAGGGCAAAATCCAAGGCAAAAGGAGCGCAGGGAAAAAGCGCCACTCCAGGTTAAGGAACCTGCGCGACTGGTTCGGCCGCAGTACCACCTCGCTGTTTCGTGCAGCGGCCTCCAAAGTAAAAATCGCCATGATGCTGTCCAACCTCCGATAGGAGAGGAATTCGAAGAAGAAGAAGAAATCTTTTTGAAATGCATCTAATGTGATTGTAAAACAATTTTTCTTGATATTCGTGTACTCATATAAATAAACCTATAAGTGCTATATGAATACAATAGAGACAATTTATAATCCGAAACTGGCGCGATTTTGACGAGTCGAGAGTATGTCTATTAAAACTTTACTTGTTTACAGAGCTAACTGGCAATTTTTTTTACTCTTCCACATAGATTTTTTGAATAAACCTTCTCAATTTCACCATACAAAACTGCTGCGAATATTAAGCTGGTGGAAAAAATAAAGTATAATTTATTTATCAATTTTTTGAAACAAATTTTTATTTGGTTTCATAAAAATAGAATAGATACTATAAATAGGTACCTTGTAGCGTAGGTATATCACAGTTAAAGAGTATTTGTATTTTGTATTGTTTTAAAATAACCAGGCGTAAACTCGTGCCCATGATATCTATTTTTTATTACACATCTGACCAAAAAAGGAGTGCAATGTTTTCAGGATTCATGTATTATGGATGTAAGTTTCTTTATTCAACCATAAGTCCTGAACGGCTGAACAGATTTTGATGTGAGAGGTATTTTTAGATTCCTTGCATTCCTCCGAGTGACATAGGCTATGAGAGTTGGCAGTCGTGTTTTTTTTTTATCAGTTTGTTTTATTCAGCGCTTATTATTTGTTTTCATAAAAATAGAATAGATAGGTACCTTGTAACCTAGGTATATCACAGTTAAATAGAGTATTTGTATTTTGTAATGTTTTGAAATAACCAGACGTGAATTCAGAAAAAATTTCGTGGCCCATGCCATTCTATTTTTTTATTCAGCGCCTACGATGCCAGACCTTTGTTAATAATGTACACGTGAATTTGCTATTCCACAACACAGTGCGTTCAAAGTACACGACGGAAATGTAAACTATACATTTTTAAGTTCAATTAACAAAAGTAACTCGTGTTTCTTTTTATATAAATACTTATTGAGTGAAAAATGGTGTAAAAAACATTGTTTTGATTCGCAAAAGGTAAAGCCGAAGCATAATTCTCGACAAACACATTTCTCTTTAAAAAATAGAATACTTAAATAGGCCATTTGAAGATTTGCTTTTAAAAATGGAAAATAATTAACTTCTAAATTTTTGCATAAATGAAAATTAACCTTATCAAAATTATTTCTGTTTCGTAAAATAGAAATCTGACTAATCCTACTAATATTATAAATGCGAAAGTTTGGTTGTGAGTTTGTGAGCATGTTTGTTACTCAATCACGCAAAATCTACTGGACGGATTTCGATGAAATTTGGTATATGGGTAGAAAAATACTGGGAATATTTTTCTACCAATAGGGTTAGGGTTTGTTTGTTACCTCTTCACTTCACGCTTCATGTACTGAACCAATCTTCCTGAAATTTTGCATACACATAGTAAGAAGTACGGAGAAGGACATAGGGTACCTTTAATCCCAGGAAAAAGAACTGTTCCCGTGGGAAATTCACACGGGCGAAGCTGCGGGCAAAAGCTAGTTGACAAAAAATTAACAGTTATCAGTGAAGTGTGTCGTGTATCCATTACGCTCCTTTAGTTTAGGCCCTCACACGTAACAGACATTCACACAAGAACTTATACTCCTTATTAGCACTATAGAGTGGCCGACAGAGTACTTTTTACCGATATTCGCGCGTAAGCGGAGCCCCAGTGCGGAGCTAGTTCAAAACAACAACTTTGTCATCACCTATTATTTTGTAATTGTATTCTGCAAGAGAAATATAGGTATTATTACAATCTTAAGAAAATATATTACAATCTTATGAAATAATTTTATTAAGAAATACGCACAATGCCACCAATAAATTCTACACTTAGTTAAGATTGAGATTCATAATTTCAAAGGAGGTTACTCATAATATGCGTTCGTAATAAGTAATATTTTTTGGGAAAAGTAGAAAAGCCGTGATTTATCGCCAGGCAAGAAAAAAACGCGGTTTATGAAAATAAAAATGGTTTAAAACTGAACAAAGAGGGACTTCTTTGTTCCCTTGTAATAGCGCAAAAGCTAATACGTTTGTTTTGATAAGCTTTAGGGCAGTACTCCACTGCTACGCATTAGGGTGGAGTGAAATTGGAATTTTATTTTTTTTTGGAATTTCACTTTTCCCTGTGTCATGAACCGATGACCGTACATAAAAGCTTTATTCATGCTAAAAATCAAAATCCTATGACTTTATCAAGAGGTGGCGCGCTGTGAGGGCAATTTGAATAAATACACTTTTTACGACTATCGTGTACCATGTTATTATGTATCTAGATATGTAATAAAACTTATATTTCACATTACTTTAAAGGGTTAACTTGTTCGTCTTTGCATAATTTTCTTAAACTTTCTCATTAAGTGGTAACGACAAGTATAAAAAAAGTCTGATTATTCGTCAATAAAATAATAAAAACTCGAAAAGACTTGCGAAGTCTTGGCAATCCAATAAAACTAAGTGATAATGTGTTACCAACTTATTGTGATATTATAAAATATTACTTATGTTTAAGAAATTACTTACTGGAACTGAATAATGGTAGAGATCCTGCAGTGAAAGATTTGTGTGAAATGATAGCCGCTGATATTGAAAAGAATTGGAACAAGGCGTCAATTCCCATTATAAGCTATCAACAAATAGTTGCCAGATTGATTTCCTATTATAATAAATACAAGAATGTGAAGAAATTACGCAATGAAAAGAAAAAGCAAATGTTATACGAAGAATCTGAATCAAAATTATTTGACATCGCTACTTGTAAATGTGAATACAGAGAGTTTGTAATTAAAGTCATGTGTGATTAAAGTCTTTATTGCGGAAGAAACCTTTTTGAAAGACTAAAGAAATGAACGAAAAATGTATATTGGGTCTGTTGATAAAGTGTCTACGAAATCTATCTGCCGTAAAGAGACAGGGAGGAGAAAGTATTATGACTTTTTAAAAAAAGCCAGTTGTATCCCAAGTACTTCTGATCCAGTACTTAATTGGTCTTCTAGTAGTTCTTCCATTGCAGCATCAGACGAGGACGAAGATGTGATATTTATAATAGAAATAACGACTCAATCAACCAGAGAAACTGAACAAATGAGAAGTAAATTCCAAAACTTAGCTACTGCTTGTGACCAAACTGGAGTTTCTGACCGATCTGCTGCATTAATCGTAAAACCTGCATTATTGGATTTAAACGTTATCAGCGCTGAAAAATCGTCAAAAATGTGGGCCAGAGGCAAGAGATGAATTCGTTCGCACGAGGATAAAGGCAAGGCAAGACATACCAATATTTGACACAAAATCACAATTTTTTAAGCAAAAAGAAGAGTCTGTAGCTTAAGCTTCCGAATGTTAAAATGCTGTTATTTTATATATTTTGTATATTTATAAGTACTTATACCTTATTCAAGCTTCAATATTTTCATATTGATAAATAGTTTGTCTCAAATAAAAACTTTACAAAAAACAAATTTTGTTATTTTCTTTAACTTTTAAATTTGATGCGACACCTTAAGATGTAAAAGTAGGAACTTGAAATTTTATTTTTATATCTCTAATAATGTCGATCGTCCATTGGTGATACAGGAGTAACAAAGTTTAAGAGTTTTTTTTTTCACTCCACCCTACTACGCATGCCTGCTGTGAAGTTTTGGTGCTCCTGTAGGAGCACCAAGGCAGTTATAAAATGTTAAATAACATTTGCCGTCTCTTTTTTAACCGACTTCCCAAAAAAGGAGGAGGTTATATGTTTCGATGTATGTATGTTTTTTTTTTATGTATGTTCGCCGATTTCTCCGCCTATAGTGGACTAAATTCCGAAATTATTGTTTTATTCGAAATAGTTTATTCCCAAGTTGGTCCCATTTTAACCACGTCAGAATCTGTTCGGTAATTTTAAAGATACCTAACAAAATATAAAAATTCAAACATTGGATTATAGAGCAAAAGGCCGCGACAGCATGCCCTTCCTTATTTTATGAAAACTCAAGATTCTTTATGCATGTTCCCAACACAGAAATAACGATTAGCGACTAAAAAATTGGGTCATGATTGCTTAGGCAGATAATTTGTCGCAAACATATTTAAAGTGGTAGCTTAATTTCCTTAAGAGTAGAGTGTAAGAGTTTTTTTAAGATTTCATTCCGAATAATATGAGAAATCATGCCATCCATTGCCAAGCCATTGGTGCAGATACAAACCCCTGCCAGACATTGTAACTTTACTAAATTGCAGTCATGTTTGTTTTATTATAATAGCTGAATTTAATAATACTTTGAGAGGTCCCCAAAGGTGCTTTCGACCTATAAAAATCACTTTTACTATCCAATTTACCTGCATAAGCAACTAAGATTCAAACTTCATGCGTAGTCACTAACCTTTTTTACACGTATATCCCACACAGAGAAACATTCAGCATTTTTTAAATAAGGCAGGTTGGTCGTCGCGGGCTCTTGGTCTATTTATGTGCCAAAAATTCCGTGGAATTCTGACAAGTTCTGACATTTCAAATCAAACTGATATAAAACGTTTCGATTTCTTAAATTTTGGCCAGTGAAAAAATAAGTTTAAGTTTTCATAACAACAAAATTGCGCCAAGTGCACTAAAAATGATAAAATATTTTTTTTTTTCCAAAAAAATGAACCGACTTCCATTGTAAAACTTAAAATCATAAAATAACTTAATAGGCAGATTAATCAAAAAGAAAAATGTATTGGCATGCTACCTACTGAATGAGGTGAAGTCGGTGCCAAATTAAAAATTAAATCATCTAAATTAACATTAGAATCATGTACATATACTTACATAAAATGCGTAATATCCTTACTCCTTGCACTTGGCACCGACTTCACCTCATTCAGTAGGTAGCATGCCAATACATTTTTCTTTTTGATTAATCGCCTATTAAGTTATTTCATGATTTTAAGTTTTACAATGGAAGGCGGGGCACGTGTCCCCCCCCCCCCCCTCCCAGACTGCTTTTTAGTGTACCTACTGTGGAGGGAGATTCCATGATAGTTGCATATCAAATTAAGAAATAACAGAAACGTACCTACCCAGACAGCATCAGACAGGATTAGTGATGTGCCGTTTCCGAAATTATCAAAGAAACAGAATTTATAAATCCTGGATCCGCCGTTGGCCTGGTCTGAACGCAGCAGTGGAACAGCGCGTTTAAGAACCATTTGTTTGCTGTGTTCTCGTAAAATATATAAAAGGACATAAAACTTACAAATGCATTTTATTGCTGGAAACGTGAAATATTTTTATGTTTATGAGTTTTTAATGTTTAATACCTACTAAATCTTCAAGCAAACGATTCAAATATATGTGAAATGAACATATCTAAGTAGGTACCTATGTTTTTTGAGGAATTTTATTTAAGTTTAAGTTTCCGCATCGATTTTCTTATTTTAATTTTTTAATAATCAGATTATGGATATTTATAACTACACTAGCATAGGCCCGGGACTTTGTCCCTGTGGGGATTCCGGGAAATCCTTTCTTAGTGCTCCCCTACATGCAAAATTTCAGCTTTTCTACGCTCAGTAGTTTTGGCTGTACGTTGTCAGTGAATCACTCAGTCAGTAAAGGAAGAATTTTATTTAGATACTAGCTGTTGCCCGCGGCTTCGCCCGCGTAAGTTCCGCTTGGATGAAAAATCTTTTCGTGTTCCAAACTGTAGTATATAAATATTTTGTCTGTACATTTAGTAAATACTAAATGTACAGACAATATTTTTACTGTTTTATTATATGTATAGATGTATAAGCACAGGGCGGGCACTTCATAGAAACGAGGCGTCAAATATATCTACTACTACTACAGATGAAATTGTATATCCGTGAATACGTCGGTAATACGTCAATGTGTACGTTTTCATAGTCGAAAAGAAATTTAAACATTATATTAAGGAGACACTTTGTAAGAAGGCATATTATACGACGGATGATTATGTAAATGACAAAAATGCGTGGCCCGAGCCTGGTACAGTGACCTCCTAAGACTGTCATATTACTCTCTAGGTACATTGTGTACTTTTACTTTTACAATGACATTTTATTAATTTATAATTTTTATTAATTTATAAATTTGACATTTAATATATATATATATATTCAATGTATATTCGTCCACATATACAGTTATTTAATTGTAAGACATATGTTGTAAAGTGACGTCTTTGGAGAAAATGCAGCAGTGGAGTTTGTTGCGCCGCCTCTTCTCCACTTGCGCTTTGGAGGCGGTGGTAAACTTAGCTTTAAGTAATTTTTTTGACGTCAACTAACTAAAAAACAAGAAAGTGACGATTTATAAGTGCTATTTTTAAGCCTACATGAATAAAAATATTTGACTTTGAAAAAAAAAAAAAAAAGTCATAGGCACGAAACATAGCAAGCGCCCGGGGCGCCGCGCCCCGGGCGCTGTGCGGCCGCGCGACCGCGGCGTTGGGAAGGCGCGCGCCGGGCGCGCGTTTACCGCGACCTGAAAATGGCCTTTTTTTCTATTTCATATATGAATTTTTCAGTATCAAACATGGTTACCGAACAAAACGCGCGCCCCATTCGCTTCCTATGTTTCGTAAAATTGAATCCTGTACAAACTTGCATACGAGCGTCTCGGGCGCAAGAAGGACGCGCGTTTCTTTCGCGGCCACGCCTCAGACGCTTGCTATGTTTCGTTTCATACTAATCCATACAATTTAACAAAGCGTCCCGGGCTCGCGCCCCACTCACGCCTTGGGCGCGCGCCCCGGGCGCTTGCTATGTTTCGTGCCATAGCGTCCCAATACACACAAGACCGGGTGAGAAGTGCGGGGGTGCCATATTGCGGGAGGGGCAGGTAGTTTCCTTTCTGTGTCTTTATTATATTAATTCAGTGGTATAAGTTTTAACTTATACCACTCATTTTTAAAAATGAAAACTACTTTGATTTCGACGATTTTAAACGGAATACACTTAAAAACCCTAAATTCCCACTCCAGTCTAACCACGGGGAGTTACTAGTCTAATTAAAGTAGTCAAACCAATTAAAACTTAGTACAGCGAACACAACGCACCACAGAGTATACATAGTCTCGCTAACAAAGAACAAAGACTTTTGGAAGAGGTTATACCAGAGATGGGTTTAATAAAGCGCCATGTATCAACATAACTAGACGAGATTTATTAAGATCTAGCGACTGCCAACTTTGACTAAGACGTGTAAGTAGAAGGACCAACTATTAAAATAGATACATCAGACTCCGCTACGGAATGTCTAAACAAGTACTAAATGTCTATGTACGTTACTTCTAAAGTATCCAGTGTCGAAGCACGTCGAAGTATGCAAGTACGATGTAAGTTAGTTCTAAAGTATCCTAGTACTACGTACCTTTTTTTTTTTTTTTCGTGTGGAAAGACCCTCGTCTCATCCATCCAGCCACGGGAAGCCGGACAGGTATGTGGGACTCGAACCCACTAAAACCACACGGTGTCAACCCCTACCGCATAAATGCCAGGACCGTGTGCTTCTCACGCTCCACAGCCCTGGCGCGGTGGCCGCTACCACGGCGGCCCCAGCGCGGCTCGCTCTCGAACCACCTCTCCAGCGAGAGGGTCGGAGCGGCCAGCGGGATAGCTGCCAAAATTTCCCGCTAGGGTAAAGGCGCACTTGACACAGATGCGCCTTTTCACCCGAGGGCCGTTAAGCCAGGCGACGAAATCCCGTTTCCGCCACCCAACCAGCCCTCAATTTTTTGGGACCTGACAAGGTCAGGCCCTACCTCATCTCAGCCACAGGGGATAGGTTGTCCCTATCCACTGTGACCGAGACAGGCCCACCACACGTCGGCCGCAGAGGACAGGGAGAGCGGCGCACCGCAATACCGACACGCCTCTTCCCCTGCGGCCCCACCGACACCGTGCCCAGCGCCACGGCCACGCTCGGTCGCGGAGGATAGGGAGAACGGCGCACCGCAATACCGGCACTCCTCTTCCCCCGCGACCCCTACCACGGCTGTGAGAGTAGGGCGTGCCCCCTACTCTCACAGCCAGGCCACTCAAAGCGGCCTCCTCCCGGATCGGGGTCGTCACTCCCGGGCCATGGGTCCCTCTTTGCTTCCCTGCGGCCGAGGCAAACCGCTGGTACTGAGCCCCCCCATCGCTACAAGTTGGGAACCCGTTCGGGGGGGTAGTACTACGTACCTACTCCAATGCTAAAGGTTACGAGAGCGAAGTATGAAATGCCGATGTATGGTACTTAGTTCTGAAGTACCCAATGTCGTAATATGCGAGTAATACGATGTATGTTAGTTCTAAAGTATCGATATCTCGTATACGAGAGTGAAGTATGAATTTTCGATTTAAGTATGTTATTTCTAAAGAAGCCGATGTTATCCGATCACAAATATAACATGTTTTTATATTACATTTTATTTTTGACTGTACATAATCTATGTATGACTGATTGTTATTAAAAATTATATAATTGACATTATAAAAAGGCCCTTTTGCGTGTTAGGCGACCAAGACTGTTTCATGAGTTTCTTTCAGCATTTCTTCTCAGCAGTGGTCGTTCCGAAATGCAAGTAGTTTGTAGCTTTGATACCTACATACACTACGATTATATAATTAGTTATCGACTTGAAAAAGCCTTCTTTGAAGTCCTAGTTTTTTAATTTAAAAAAATAATTTTGATTTTTGATGAGATTTCGTAGGATTTTTGAGGTAGGTATTCCTCTCAAAGCACGGATTCGAATAACTCCGAATAATAATGGTTATCGACACTCACTAGTTGGCGCTACAGGCAAGTGAGGTCCTGTCAATGGTTTAATTAAACAATTTTTATTCTTTCATTTGAATTTAACACATCGACATTGACAGCGTTGTAGCAACTCTCTCTCTCTCTCTCAGCCAAAAGACGTCCACTGCTGGACAAAGGCCTCCCCCAAGGATTTCCACAACGACCGGTCCTGCGCTGCCCGCATCCATGCGCAACCCGCGACCTTCACCAGGTCGTCGGTCTACCGAGTGGGAGGCCTGCCAACACTACGTTTTTCGGTTCGTGGTCGCCACTCGAGAACTTTTCTGCCCTAACATGGCTATCTGTTCTACGAACTATATGCCCCGCCCACTGCCACTTAAGTTTGGCGATTCTGCGGGCTATGTCGGTTACTTTAGTTCTCCTACGGATCTCCTCATTACTGATTCGATCACGCAAGGAAGCTCCGAGCATAGCGCGCTCCATCGCCCTTTGGGTGACCTTGAGCCTTCTTATGAGGCCCATAGTAAGCGACCACGTCTCTGTTCCGTATGTCATTACTGGCAACACACACAATTGTACACACAGTTGTAGCAACTAACAGATGTCTACTCCTCACTCGTAGCGTAGGTCCTGTCACCTGGTAGAATATTGAAATAAGATAGGCCCATTACACTATTAGCTTTTTTATTTAGAGCACTTTTCATACAAAACATTCTAAAAAAATGTATGAAAATAATAATAATTGATGTGGAATTATAATTCATATCAATTCCACACCGATCAATATTATTTTCATTCGAAGTATTCAGAGCACCATTAGCTGATCAAATTGGTGTTCGGAATACCTGTTTTGTACAACTAATGCACTTTTTTAACAGCTTTCGCCATAAGTAAATTCATATTAATGCCAAACAAAATGTAATAAAAACACACAATTTAGTTAAAAATAAAACCATCAGTATGTTAGACAAAATACACAAAGTCACGCTCAAAATCGATTTTTCCTAAAATAAATATGATTTTCTGCATTTCTTCCTAAGTAAAAAATAAAACGAGCTAATGATAATAAATTAGTTTGCTAACTCTGTTTTTGATGTTACCTGTTCTTTCTAGACAAACAGTTTAGCAAGTCTAGGGACGAAACACGAGATTACTGTATTAATTTGTGTAGTCTATTTCTCGGTTTGTCAATCCATAAGCATTGTAGGCAAGCATAACTTTTCCTCATTTCCCGGCTAGGACTCAGGCCACAGATTTGGATATACTCTAGATGCCGCAAGCAGTATGTCCAAGCGTGCCCGGAGTATGTCCAATGGACAAACAATCGCGCGTTTGCTACTCAGTTAGCCTTCATTCGCATTTATGTTGCACTAAAATGACTGGCGTGACGTCATCGTAGGTAGAAAATAAGGGCACGCTCGATTTTCATACTATCGAACAAGCATGCGGTATCTAGCCTAATCTTATCTGTGACTCAGGCAAAATATACATTAGTACCGAAACAGAATGCACCGATTCGCACGCGTCACGATTTCAAATGAAATTTCAGCCATCTTGAAGACAGTTTTACATTATACTAACTGCGCACCGAGGCTCAGTTCTCTTGGGAATTACGGGATAAAAAGAACCCTATGCTATTCTACGTTAGGTATATTTGATTATTTCAATATGGATTGCGGAAAGTCTGAAATAACGAATTTATTTATGCATGGGATTAAATATGTCCTTCTTTGTACATCTAACTGTGTATGCGAAATTTCAGGAAGTTTTGTTCAGTAGATAAAGTGTAAAGAGGTAACAAACAAACAAGCAAACTAACTTTCAAAGTCAAAGTCAATTTTTTTTATTGAAACTTGGCCTTCATGAAGGCTTTTTTTCACGTCGAAAACTAATTATTTAATCATAATATATTATGTCTCAAAGTTACAAACTACTAGCATTTCGGAATGACTGCTGAGAAGAAATGCCGAATGAAACTCATATTTAAAACAGTCTTGGGGCCCTATTTTTGAAAGTATGACTCACCAAAAAAGCGTGAGCCGAATGATTTTTCATTCGATATCAATTATTCCGTATTTTTGAATTGTCTATGTCGAATAATTCGCAACGAGTGGTCTAGACCACTCGTTTTCGTACGATTTGATAGTCGAACGTTTTTTACGTCAAAATCTTGAATGACATAGACAACCGGATACGGATATAGATGGAGTCTATTAGAATTTTCATTTTTGCGTTCCGTTTAACGCTTACGTTCTCTTTGATTGAAAATTTACGAACATTTTTTTTACGATTCGTTACCGATTCAGTTTTCGTTGCGTAGAATGAAGCAGAAATTGTTTCTCGCATTATTTTCATATCAGTGGCAACGTTGCTAGACGAGTGATTTAAAAAATACGGCTTTTATGTTTTCAGTGCCATAATAGGACGAGTGCGACATAATAGTCTATTCGTTTTGGACGGTATGTCATACTTTCAAAAATAGGGCCCTTGATCGCCTAAAGAACATGCCAGAGTGGGCTATTTTTTAACTTTATGCATACACTAGATTGTGTACAGTCAAAAATAAAATATAACAATTCGCATTTATAATAATTCATTATTAATTTATGGATTACGATTTATTTATTTCTATAGTGTCATCGTGTTAGGGCAAACATTTTTTATAATCTCTTACTTACTATATACTTTTATACTCTTGCTCCATAACACACATACAAAGTAGGCCGATATGTACAAAATAGGCCGACATATAACAGTATTATTTTCCTGTATCAAAATATCCGTTCCTTCGCTCATTCATACGCAATCAATCAAATCTAATATCCGATTGAATTTGGATTTCCAAATTACGATTTTAGCGTGCGTCAAATCAGAGCTTTCATTGCCATATAAATTACAGTAGATGCCAATTCTATTTACGAGTATATGTATATATTAGACCGGGATTTTGGGAACCCGTGGGAATCGGGAAATTCTCTCTTAGTGCTCCCCTACACTCCCTAAGGAATCTACATGCCAAAGTTTAGCTTCCTACGCCCAGTAGTTTTGGATGTCTATTGTCTGTCAGTCAGTAACGGAAGAATTTTATATACAGGGTTATTTGTAATTAACTGATTACCTTCCTAGGGGTGAAAGTACTCATGATACTCAAAAAAAAATCAGCCGTTCCATACATTTTGGGCGAGTAGGTATTGCAAAATGTATGGCACAGCTGATTCTTTTTTGAGATTTCAGAGTCGGTCCCATACAAAAAGATGTTCATATTTATGAGTACTTTCACCCCTAGGAAGTATATTAAAATTAATTTATAGTACCAACATTATCTAGATGTGTAAGCCCTGGAGCACTATGATACAGGCACTGACTACTCCAGGCGCCAGTTTCCAACATACTGCGATAACTTACCTCTAACTGTCTGTAACTTTTATGTTAAGTGTTTTGGAGAAAAATACGAGTAAATAAGATTTTAACTTGACTTTCCTTTTTTACTCTGTTATGTATGATACACTATCTCTTTAGTCGTATTCCTCATGACTGAGGGTTGTGGTCATTATAGGGAATGAAACACACACAACGCAAACACTCAATTTTAATGGAGTGGTTTGCCATTGCCTTCTTCATTTCGCACACTAGTTGATAATCATCAACCAGAGTGCAGGATTCCTCACGATATTCTCCTTCACCGGAAGCACTGCTCGATGAAAACTAACATAGGTACATGAGTCAGATTGGTATACAAATTCATGTAGCACCGGCAGGATTTGAACCTGGGACCTTTGCAGCCACAGGCGGACGCCCTAACATTCGGCCACCACCGCTCTAATGCTACGCTCACCTGCTCAACGTTGAAACTAGCTGCCTTCATGTAAAACAGCTTGCTGGCTCCGTCGAACACCCTGAACCGTCCCACGCCGTTGATGAGCAGCGATGGAGGCTTGTTATCTCCAGTGGAGTGGTGGTGGTCGGTGAACATGCTCACTGACAACTCGTGGATCCAGTCAGTCACTAGCATGTAGTGCTCAGACCTGGAACGACAGTTCACATTAGTTGTAATATCGTGTACTTCACTCATCAGATTCATCATCATTCATTCATCCATTCTGCAGAGTGAATCTGCAGAATGGATATCAATAGCTCAGGATAGAGATAAATGGAGGGAGGAGAGGGAGACCTTTGCCAAGTAGTGGGATCTAATGGCTGAATAATAATAACTAGATATCCGTATCTCACTCCATAACCCAGCAATCCGGTCCACTAGCATCCCATTCACATAGCCAAAACCATGTTTACTTGCTGTGCCCTAGGGGTTCTCTTTTGTAGGAAATTCATTCATTATACAGAGGCGTAACTTTGCACCCATAACCAGGTGAGCATGTATGAAGAGAGTGATGAGTGTACAGGAAGCGAGCGAGATCTGTAAGGATCGTAGCAAGTGGAAATCGCTCTGCCAACCCCCACGGGAAAATCGAGTGATAATATGTATGTAACTATGCACTTGGGTCAAAAATGGCCAAAAGGTCAATAAGCGTCGGAAGTCAATAATTTGATGCACTCTCTGGTCACGGGCCTACTTCAACTGAAGCCATAAATTAGCCTACTGTAGGCTGATTATGGCTCGGGTCCCAAGGGTTCCAGGGTGTAAGCTCTACACGGGGTTCTCTTCTGGCTGGGGATCCGTGACATTTGGCCGACCTAAGCTACCACTGTTTATATTAACCCCAGCTTTCGCTCAAACATCGAAATCTGTCTCGTAGTTTATGCATGTAGGAGTACTTCCAAACATTCATTTAAAATGTGTAAATGTAAAAAGCATATTATTTCTTGACTTAGTTACTGTTATTCTTCTAGGATTTGAGAACATAAACTAAAGTTTAAATTAAATCTTAAATTCTTGGCGCTGCTGCATTATTTCCCCATGGAAACGATAGTAAACTTAGTTGTTATTGATTTTAGCTGCCGCTTGTTGAAAAGGAACATTACACTGTAAGGACTTGAAAACTTATATGAGCACTTTAGCGAGCATTCTGAGCAAAATGACAACAAATTTACTTCGAGCAATTTGCTTTGTCTAACAATTTTGGCAACACACTTGACAAAAACGGCGAATGCTCGATGTTTTGAGAAGAAAAAAATCCGTGAATTTTTTCTGAGCCAGAATCGAGTGCACTTTAATCCCACAACTAAGAACTCGAGGTGCAAACTAATAGATTGACTTCGGAACTCGCAAGTTCGGACACCACTCGGCGTGAGCTAAGGTCTGGAAAAGGTTCTCTGGGGAGAATATTAAGTAGGTGAGGATAATGTCTGCAGTATATTGGACATGTTTGATTCTCTGCTAATCCCAGGACTTATTCTGTTTTGTAATTAACCAGCCTAAATAGCCTTAATGTTTGTAGAAAGACAGTGTGCTATACTGAGGGTTCCGTACAAATACAAGTAACTAAAAAGACAACGAAACGTTTGTAAAGACAACCCATGTGGGTTGTTTTGTCTAACTATCGAGACCAAACCTACCACTTACTAGCTGCGCCTCGTGGCGTCGTTCCCATAGGAATTCCTGTGTGCGATTTCCTGTACTTTTCTACCCGTGTACCAAATTTCATTGAAATCCGTCAGGTACATTTTGCGTGATTGAATAACAAACATCCTCACAAACTCGCATCCAAACTTTTGCATTTATGATATTAGTAGAAGTAGGATTGTTGATGCGAGCAGCGCAGGACCGTTCGTTATGGAAATCCTTGGGGGAGGCCTTTGTCCAGCTGTGGACGTCTTTCGGCTGAGAGAGAGAGAGAGAGGATTGTTGAGTGTAAAAATCATAGGTCAAAATCCTCAATGACGTATGATAATTACCTGTCATAATCATATAGCGCGCCGTGCGGGTCTTGAGACTTGGGTTTCCTGACGATGAACGCGCCGGCCGCGCCGTCAGCTCGCTGCATCCCCGAGTGGCTGTGCCAGAAATGGGTGCCGGCGTGGGACGCGTTGAACTGGTATCTAAAGATAAAAGCTATATGTTTAAACAACATGATTTCATTTCATTCATATATAAGGATACATCCAAATTCAAAAATTTTGACGACCTCCGTGGCCTAACGGTTATCACGCCAGACTGCCACACCGGAGGTCCCGGGTTAGATCCCCGGTCAGGTCAAGATGGAAAATGATCTTTTTCAGATTGGCCTGGGTCTTGGATGTTTATGTATATATGTATTTGTCATAAAATATAGTATCGTTGAGTTAGTATCTCATAACACAAGTCCCGAACTTACTTTGGGGCTAACTCAATCTGTGTCATTTGTCCGTATATATTTATTTATTTATATTTATTTATTCAAATTCACAGACTAAATCAAAAACACCTGCATGTTAGACATAAAAAAATAACAAAGATTGAACATTAAGATAAATAGTAATTAGATCCTATTTCTAATGTGAGCAGCTTGGCTGGGTTCACAGTAATATTTTCTTTATTGATAATTTTATATTTTGTATGTACTATGAACTTGTTTGTGGTCCAATTTAATAAATGAAAAAATATATATATATTATAGAATTAATTGAATTTAGGTACGTGATAATATTTCGAGTAAGTATATTAAAAGAGTCATTAAATATATCTGCCTCAATGTGTTTGACGAGCATGATCCGAAATACCAAAATTATCGGATCATGTTGTAAGAAATCGTCGGCCAGGTAATGACAAAATTTGCCTTCCTGAGTCCAATACAGCTTTACTAAGTAATAGCAACCTTTACTAAATAATAGTAATCCATGGCACCAAAAGTGTATAATAAAATTCCTCATGAAATAAAAGAACTGCATGATGTTCATGAAGTTCTATTTACTTAATGGTGTCACAAGTATAATATTCGAGATTTCCTAAATGATAATTTTTAAATCCCATTTTTTGACATTCCTGACTTAATGTATTAAATTGTTACTTATTCCTATGATTAACTAATTTTCAATGATATTTTTTTAGTGTATTATAATATTTTTAAGTGTATTTTGAATTATTTGCGTCAAGCCATCTTGAGAATTGCCAATTGCCAATTATCCTACTTAGTCCCGGGGCGTTGAAGTCAAGATAGAGCACCGACTAAATGGACGGATATGATTAGGTCATCTACGCGCAAGAAACTCCATCGGGCCAGCGGTACCTGGAAGGCCCTAGCCAAGAGAGTCACAGGAACTGGTGGTCACGACCCACCCTTAGTCATGAGGAAGACTATGAAGGAGAGATAATAAATATTATGATTATTTAGGTGCTTCTTCTGTGGCATCATATGTATTTTAGTATGCAGGTGATAGGACACGTAAAGTAAAGCGAGATAACAGTTTGGTTTTCAGAGAAAACAAGGTGACAAAAACACATGTAAGTTATTTCAAAAGCTTTTCAGGCTGAAATTCTACCTCCTCCAATTAACCGAATGGTTTTCATTTGAAGAATAAGATCAGCGCATCACTTTTCCTAACTTAAGAATCATGTTCCACCAACTTTCCATGCTGCCATCCATGTTGAGCGTGCCGGGCTAGTGATGACCGTACCAGTGGACGGTCGTGCCATCAAATCTCATAGAATTAACCTGAAGGTAGTCTCGTTCAGAATAGGCCACTGCGTGACGTAAGGAGTGCCGTCCATGTAGGGCGTGTTGCACTTGATGACCATGCAAGTGGACGGTCGTAACTTCAAATATCATAGAACTAACCTGAAGGTAGTCTCGGGTAGTATGGGGCACTGCGTGACGTAAGGAGTGCCGTCCATATACGGCGTGCCTCGCTGGTGCTGACCGTGCCAGTGGACGGTCGTGCCTTCCGTCATCAGATCGTTCTCCACGTCCACGATCACCCGGTCATGTTGGCAGACCTGAAATAATAGGAATTCTACTATAATCCTACTAATCCATACTAACATCCTACTAATCCTACTAAGAAAAAAAAGTCCTACTAATCCATACTAATATTATAAATGCGAAAGTTTGGATGTGACTTTGTGAGTTTGTGAGGATGTTTGTTATTCAATCACGCAAAATCTACTGGACGGATTTCGATTAAATTTGCTACACGGGTAGAAAAATACCGGAAGTAGCACATAGAGTTCTTTTTATCCCGAAATTCCCATGGGAGTGATGCCCCGGGGCGCAGCTAGTTAAAATTATATTTTGTAGCAAGTGTCGTCTAGAGCGAATTAGGTATATTTGTTGCCAAAAAAGTAGGCATCCGTTAATCTAGTTCCCCATCCTGTATCATATTTATTTATACTTTTTGTATTAGAAGGATTTAGAAAAATCTTTGCACATTTTTTACCATTATTGTTCCGCAAATGCGAAAATAATGCTATCATATTTACGCTTTATTGGAAAAATAAATTAACTGCTTTAGGAAACAAGAGAAAACGAGCTATATTTATCCTTTCGCGCCAAAAAATGGCGTCAAATATAATCTGCGTAACGAAGTAATTTCACTAATTATCACGAATATGAGATTTGTGAGGAAGGAGCTCATTAAAAAGCTCATAATTATTATATGTCAAAAACCAATGACATTTAAATTATATTCAACTCGAGCTGCGCCCTGAGGCTTTTCTTACGTGGGAATTCCGGGGTAAAAAGTACCCTATGTGCTATTCCCGGTATTTTTCTATTAGTGTTTCAAATTTCATCAAAATCCGTCCAGTGGATTTTTTGAGCGGCAAACATACTCCAACCAAACTCACATCTAAACTTTCGTTCTGAGAATAATTTAATTTCCAAATCATTAGTAAATATATCGTTTAGATTATATTTAACTAGCTTTTTCCCGCGGCTTCGCCCTCGCAAATTTTCACGGGAACAGTGCTTTTCCCGGGATGAAAGGTACCCTATGTCCTTCTCAGTGCTTTTAGCTATGTGTATGCGAATTTTCAGGAAGATTGGTTCAGTAGATAAAGCATGAAGAGGTAACAAACAAATAAATAAACAAACAAACTCACTTTCGCACTTAAAATATTAGTTAGGATTCACCTGACAGAGAAAAACTTAAAACACCAATTAGGCAAAGTTCACCAATCTGGCATATACTCTACATTTATTTTTATCACGTTAATAAATATTTAAACAAAGAACTTTCGTATTACATAAAACTTCAGCCAAAACCATGCGATATTTTCATGAAAAAACACTCTTTACCTTTCTATTTTAAGCAAAGTAAGCACTATTAAAGCGAAATCATAATTCGCGAAATTTCGGGGAAACATGACAGCGTCGTGTCTTATCCGACCCTTTATCGTCAAGGTCCTTTAGGGTAAAATCTCCCTCAAAATCTCGACGAGCTAATTCAAGGCACGATTTGGGGATCCCACCGAAGTCTGTTTATCTGACTGTACTTAGATATAACACTCATTTTGCCGACAACGTTTGTTTAAAATACTGAAAGATTATATCCGACTTTTTTGACTTAGTTTTTGGTCTTTTGTATGCTTATATAGATTATAAAACAATTTTCCTCATGGTATACAAGTAGTGATGTGCCGTTTCCGAAATTTTCAAAGAAACAGCGGATAGGTTCCTTGGAAATTTCTCGAAAACGGAAAAATTTCCTAAAAACACGAGAAATTTCTGAGAATGTCCGGAAATTTTCAAGGCAAGAAATTTTAGGAAACAGGAAATTTCTTGGCGGCACATCGCTATATACAAGACACATTAGAAGCTTAATTGTTATTTTTAGTTATTTCACTTACCCTTACTACCTTCTATTTCTCTTGCCATACGCTTAACATTTTCAAACCATATAATAAGTATTTACTTAAAACATTTTAAATCTAAAAGTCCGAATTTTCTATTTGACTTTTCAAAACAGTATTTGCAGGCAATACATTTGTCTAATAACATAATATCTAATCTAATAAACATTTGTCTCCGGATAAATAGTCGAATATTGCATTTTATTCAAATGTATTCAGATTAATTTCACGTGTCACTGAACATCCGTGTTGTTTTAATAAAAGAATATAAGCCAGAGGGAAAATTCATATTACGTTAATTTAATAAGCTGAAGAGTTAGTTTGTTTGTACGCGTCAATTTCTGAGACTACCACCACCGGCACCGGTCCGATTTGAAATAATATTTCTATGTATGATAGTCATAGTCATGACGAAGGTTATCGATTATCTAGATTCCCAAAATTCCCACTGGAGCCAAGCCACGCATCTTACGTTAACATTATGAAACAAGACACATTAAGGCATGTATTGATGATCTCTTAATATATTATTTTTCTATTGTTTAGTTTCAAAAAATACCAGAAATACATACCTCGATTCGCGGTCCAGGCATTCTCCTATTGACAACATTCAAAGCCCTATTCATACCATCAGCTGGTATACAATCTGGTCTGAAACAGTCTGTGACATTAAAAGGACAATCATAACATGCCTTGCTCATCGTCTGATACCATTCCAAGTTGAAATGGTAATAACAAATCATTGGTTCTTCCCCCTCTTTACATTCTCTATGACAGGGATGTTCCCCGTCAACTATTTCTCCTGTCACTTCATCATATTGCACGTGAGGTCTAATATGACCTCTTCTAATAGATTTTGTATCCTTCGGCACTGTAACTTCAACTCTATCAACGGAACTTTTATTATTAACTTCATTAGTTAACAGATTGGATAAATTTTTATAAATCGCTGGCATTATGACCCTTGACGCGCTTTCTGGCTTAAATGCAGTTTCTTCATTAATAACTTTAACATTATGCACTTCTGGTGGGTCATCGTTATCTACATCCATAGACACGTCATCTATGTTTCTGACATTGCTTCTAGAGTGTCTATTACTTTGTGTTGCATTCTGATCTACAACTGTTGTAGATTCTGAGTCTGTTGTTGTATCATGATCTGTTGTTGTTTCAGCTTCTATCGTTGTGGAAGTCTCTGCTTGCGAGTTTATTACTGGAATACCTGTAATAGACAAAACAGTAATTGAAATATAATTCAAAATGTTTATTGCATTCTTCTTATCAAGTGTGTTATAGATAAAACTGGTATCAGATTTTGCTCAAGTCACCTGAAGGCAAAACTTGACAACAATCGCCATCTAGCGCCAGTTGTTGTATACACACTAGTGAACTAAACAGTCAATTAGTGTGTAAGTTCCTCACGATGTTTTCCTTCACCGGAAACAAGTGGTGGTCTATGAAAACTTTACATGAGACAAATTCGTATGCAAACGCATGTGAGTGGGATTCAACCCGGGGTCATTTCGAATACAGCCAGGTGTCTCAACCACTCTACTTCTACCGCTTCGATCATATTTTCGAAGCAGATTCATATGTAATTATGAATGTATATTATGAAGTGGTGGTGGCCGAGTGGTTAAGGCCTGTGGCTGCAAAGTTCCCAGGTTCGAATCTTGCCCGTGCTACATGAGTTTGTATACCAATCTGACTCGTGTACCTATGTTAGTTTTCATCGACTACCACTTGCTTCCGGTGAAGGAAAACACCGTGAGGAAACCTGCACTCTGGTTGATGATTATCAGCTAGTGTGTGAACTGGAGAAGGCAATAGCAAACCACTCCATTAACATTGCCAAGAGAGTCGTTGTGTGTGTTTCATTCCATATAATGACCACGACCCTCATGTCATGATCACGTCATGAGGAAATACGACTAAAAAGAGAGAGATGTATATTAAAGTTGGTTGGACTTATTTTTTATTTGAACTCTTTTAGAAAATTTTATTGTACTCATAAATATTGTGATAAAATAGCAAATTTAGTTGTTTAATGACGAAACCCTACCGAGCGTAAGTCACCCTTATTTGGCCGGGTTTTAATTGAATTTATGATTTAAGAATATTCTACTAATAATACATGTGATAATCAAATATTCGTTAATTAAAATCTGCATTTATCACGCTTCAATGAATTAATTCGTAATAATTTATTTATTATGCTAACTTGAGATTCCAATTATTGGAAACTTGACGAGTTAGGTAATATTAAATTTTATTAACTTGGAGATTGAAACGTAAAATAATAGCTAATTAAATGCTTGATGGAATTATGACTTAGTTCTTGGAAATGACGTTTGTCCGTTTTGTACGTAGATTTTTATGTAATACTAGCAGCGCCCCGGGCCTTTGCTCCCTTGGGAATATCAGGATAAAAAGCACCCTAAGTGCTATTCCCGTTATTTTTCTACCCGTGCACCAAATTTCATCAAAATCCGTCCAGTAGATTTTGCGTAATTTAAAAACAACTTCAGCTTTATTACCAACGATTGTTACATTAACAAAGACGACCTACAACTCATCAATAATAACGTTGATTAGTATAGGAAGTAATTCTGAGTAAATAATCATTTGTATCTATCTAATGGTTTGCAATAAAAAGATTATCTACAAATAAAAACAGATCCGTATGGGTGTCTGTTGATTGCCTTTTTGTAGGGTTTACCTTGAACTTGTAATAAAACTAACTCATTTATTTAATTATACCGTTATCGTTAGATTTTTATCCATCTCAAGACAATCTGCAATAAATGCCAAGTGCGAGTCGGACTCAAAAATTGAAGGTTCGTATCACCGCACTGTATACACTTATTTTTTTGGTAAATAAACTTTTCTTGTACGCCAAGTATGTTTTTTAAACCTAGATCTCTCTCTCAGCCGAAAGACGTCCACTGCTGGACAAAGGCCTCCCCCAAGGATTTCCATAACGACAGGTCCTACTAAACCTAGATACTGTTTTTTTTTTTTTTCATTTTAGTCTGTAGGAAAATAAACGTCGGAAAATTCTTCAATATTATGTAGGTCACCCCAAACTAATTGACTTTTTTTAGGGTTCCGAAGTAAACAAGGAACCCTTATAGTTTCGTCATGTCTGTCCGTCCGTCCGTCCGTCCGTCTGTCTGCGGCTAAGCTCAGAGACTACTATAGTACTAGAAAACTGTAATTTGGTAGAGATATACATATTTATTATGCGGAGCGAACTGTAGAATAAAATAAGGAAAAAAAATTTTTTTTAGGGGGCCTCCCCTACAACTAAAGTGGGAATGATTTTTTTTTTCTCTCGATTATACCATCGTGGGGGGTAATCATTTGATAGGTCTTTTAAAAATATTATGAGTGTCCAAAGAACATTCTTTGATTTAGGGATCCGTGTGAGAAATATTTAACTTTAAAGTGATAAATTTTGTTAGAGTCAGTGTCCCCCCCCCTCGAACATGAAAATGGTGGAGGGTGGATACATGAAAAAAATTATAATAACTAGCAAATTTAATGAATTTAAAAGGAAAATTATCACGGCTATGTAGACTTCACACGTTAAAATGAGTAATAGCCGATAAACATACAAAATTTTCATTCTGTATGTTGGTATATACTTAGGTTATTTTCATATAAAACTGAAAGTAAATACAAGTTCATGTGTCCGCATTTCTACAGGATAGGAACCCTACATTACCCTACATCTTTTTTTTTGAGAAAATAAATATCTTTACACACATTGCGCGCGGCCCGACACGCACTTGACCAATTATTTATGATAGTCGTCACATCTATGGTTAGATTTTCAAGTGTTTAACATTTGAAAATCTAACACTACTACAAAAAGACCGTAGAAAAATTCAAATTATCTTAGTTTGACAACGTCTATTTTTAAACAGTTACGGAATCCTAAATATCAAATCCTATCATAACTAATTTGCTATCGTCGACCGACTGACTTAATGACATCAGTGTATTTGTTTAAATATTTAATTATGGCTTAATGGAAAAAAAACGATCTCACGTTGCCATCGGGTCTTTTTTGTGCCAATTATCCAATTTACTTTGTTACTTAAGAACATTATATATATCTTATCAAAAATTTGGTTAATTATATTTATATGAAAAATCTTGCAAAAACAAGATCTGAGATCATCCATTTTGACGTCTTCGTGATGTCATTCTTTTAACAGTCTCTGGGTGATATTCCGAGACCTAAATTAAAAAAAAAAAGTCCCTAATTACTTCATCCATGGCGCTTAGTAAAAGGCGAGTCCATACAGAAAGCAACAATGCACGGATTGCCATTTCTTAAAATAAAAGATACATCTAAAAAAATTAATTTACAAACTTTATAATTGAAGAAAAAGAAGAATTGTGTAGAAATATAGATAAGCTAGATATTTTATATTTTCCGGCTAAATATGTTTTTAATTACTTATCATATTCTTTGAATAGATAACGCAAGAGTGGTTCCGTGACAGTATAACACCTGGGTGCAAATATTAGCAAGGTTAAATGTATAAAGCAAAACGCAACAACTTTGTTAGCATTGCATTGCATTTGCCTATTTTTATAGAAAACATTTTACAGCTTTACACTTATTAGGTATCCCAACAAATATTATAAACGCCAAAGTGAGTTTGTCGATTTGTTTGTTGTTTTGAATTTCGCGTACACATATTTAGAAGTACTAAGAAGGACATAGAGTACTTTTCATCATTTTTAGTTGCTTTCGCTTTAGACAAAATTGCCTTTTGATCTAAAATTATAAAATTTGGCAAAAAACAAGGTCTAACAGTACTTATACAGGAATAAATCTGAAAGTTGTAAATATGTTGTTGGAAGTCTGAAAAAAAGTGTTACAAACTTATTTTTACGCTGGATTCAGTAAGAATCTTAGGGATAGAACTGCAAAATTAAGTTTGTTTTTGAAAGTTGGTCTTTTAGTTAGAGCTATAAAGTGAGATGCTTTGCCTGTACGGAACCCTCGGTGCGCGAGTTTGACTCGCACTTGGCCGGTTTTTGTGACTATCAATATAAAGCTACACTTAACTCATTTATATGTAATGTTTAAGACGAAAACAAACAATAATACGCCTCGGTAACATCTGAAACGAGATGTACAGTCACAAGCATTGATATCGATCCAATTTTAGACCTTATTTACATTGCCTTAAGGACTGAAGTGTTTACATGCTCGTAACTGTACTTATCCTTGTAATGTAGCCGATATCGAATTCAATCGCGCTACTGTCGCGCGACAATCTCTCGCCCACCAATCAAGATTCAAACCTAGGTAGTCCAACTAATCGTAGCATTCATCTCGACGGATACCACGACCGAACTGTCTTGATGATGGTTCCTATAGGATCCATTTTTGATTGTTTACTTATCAACTAACCTTTATTGTTCATTAGCTTTTGCCCGCGGCTTCGCATGCGTTAATTTCCCTTGGAACATTGTTTTTTCCGGGATAAAAGGTACCCTATGTCCTTCTCAGTACTTTCAACTGCGCGTATGCGAAATTTCGGGAAGATTGATTCAGTATAAAGCGTTAAAAGATAAAAAACAAACAAACTCACTTTCGCATTTATAATATTAGCTAGGATTATATTATTAGATGTTGTCTGAATAAAAATATCACATCATTAGATAAATATCTCGTGTTTCTAATTTTTAATCAAAACAAATTGAGAAGAACCAAGCGTGATGAATACAAACAAATAATTCGAGGTCAAATGTTAGCTTTCGCAATGTACTTATTACAAAATGTTGTCTATCAATAACACAGTCATGGTCATCGGATGATGAATTTAATAACATTGTAAGTACGTAGGTATCTCTGCCTAAGGTTGGCATTAACCAAAAACAAATTAACACGTACGTAATTTGCCTATATGTTATGTTTCCTATCTATATATTTGTTGTGAACAAAATAAATAAATAAAAACGTTGAACAGCTTTTTTTCCAAATGCATAATGAGAGGAAAAATAACCAACAATAACAACAATTTATTGTATTTATTTTTGGATTTTTGAGCATCTCAGATGCAATATATATATTCTTTTTTTTTATATTTTTGCAATATATATATATATTTTTTTTCTATATGAGAGTTCTTTAAAATTTATTGTAACCGTTATTAATAGCGAGAATGATTTCACTTTCTCGTACCACAACGAACGAATTTTCAAAACCGCAATTTTTTTAACTAACTTTGAAAAAAAGAGAAATACATAGTTTTCTTTTTACTCTTTGTGTTTTTCTCTTATACTATTTTATTTCTTAGGAAACATGAAACATTGATTTATAAATCATAAAAAAATATTGCTTTTTATGACCTTCTCTCACAGCTTTTTATATCACTTTAATAAGAAGGCGATTATTTAATTAATTTCTGAGCGATTTCATAACTGCGCATAAATATGATTCAGCGCTTTCCAAGTAATCAAAGTTGAAGCAAAAACACGGTACTGACTTACTCAAGTTTTTATTATTATTGTCATTGTGACCGGGATCTCTTCACTATTATTTATTTACTACTTACTTTTGCCCGCGGCTTCTCCCGCGTGAATTTCCCAGGGGAACAGTGCATTTTCCCGAGATGAAAGGTACCCTATGTCCTTCTCCACACTTCTAACTATGTGTATGCAAAATTTCAGGAAGATTGGTTCAGTAGATAAAGCGCGAAGACGTAACAAACAAATAAACAAACAAACAAACTCACTTTCGCATTTATAATATTAGTTAGGACTATCTTCTATTCACAGCTCTACCCGGCAACAATGTATCTTATCTTAATAATATTATAATCCAACTCCTTATAATTATAATAATTTTCCATATGAATGAGCATGAGATTGAAAAGGTAGTTCTGGAGAATATAATGTTTTCTATAAGGAATCAAAATTAAACTTAGATAATTAATATTTCTAGGAAAACTGAACCATAAATTTATGATATCCTATTTAATTCTAAGGTTATAAAACTAGTTGTTGTTTGCATAATTAAAGTCTAACTAAAAGGACTTTTCCTTCATCGTTTGCTAATGTTTTTAGAATAAAAATTATACCTAAATCTAATTTATTTTTTCTATAATTGGTGGGATAATAGCATTTTTCTTACACCTGATACAAATACCAGTCTTTATCACTTACTCATGCTCACACTTGACTCATGAGACCTGTGGAATATTTGAGATCTAATCCCAACTAATATTATAAATGCGAAAGTGAGTTTGTTTGTTACCTCTTCACGCTTTATCTACTGAACCAATCTTCTTGAAATTTAGCATACACATTGTTAGAAGTACAGAGAAGGACCTTTCATCCCGGGATATTGAACTGTTCCCGTGGGAAATACACGCGGGCGAAGCCGCGAGCAAAAGCTAGTTGCAAATAAATGATCGATTAGTTGAAGGGTTGTCATATTCTAGTATCAAGGAGTGGCGGTCAGTGCGTGGGAATCGAATGCCGGTCCGGCCCGGATACACCGTAGCCGCAGGACATCGTGCCTGTTTATCGCACGTGGGATACTCACACCATCAGTGGAAATTAAACATACTAGCTTTTGCCCGCGGTTTGGCTCGCGTAAATTTCCACGGGAACAGTGCTTTTTCCCGGGATGAAAACTACCCTATGTCCTTCTCAGTACTTCTAACTATACGTATACAAAATTTCAGAAATATTGGTTCAGTAGACAAAGCGTGAAGAGGTAACAAACAAATATATAAAGAAACAAACTCACTTTCGCATTTATAATAAACTAGCTTTTGCTCGCGGCTTTGCCCGCGTGAATTTCCCACGGGAATAGTGCTTTTTCCCGGGATGAAAAGTACCCTATGTCCTTCTCAGTACTTCTAACTATACGTATATAAAATTTCAGGAATATTGGTTCAGTAGATAAAGCGTGAAGAGGCAACAAACAAATAAACAAACAAACTTACTTTCGCATTTATAATAATAGTAAGGATTAGCGCTCCGTCCCGGCTTCGCTCGAGAGGTACATACACAAATAGCAGCCTATGTCACTCATGTATAATGTAGCTTTTAATTGGTGAAAGAATTTTTTAAATCGGTTCAGTAGCTCCGAACTATGCACATGCATCCGTGATAAGGCACATTTATTGTCTTGCCCAGCGTGCCCTACTACCTGTACGCTTGAAGACCTATATGACGCAACAGATAATGCTGTATCTGTGGCGTCATATTGGTCATAACAAATTTGACCCGCCGAGTCGACACGCTAAGAAGAAGAAGCAGCTCCGAAAATTTCCCCCTACAAACAAACACACAAACGTACAAAAACTTCCTCTTTATAATATTTGTGTAATGTAGAGGTCGCCAAATCTAAAACTTAACCTGAACACTTTTTTTTTTATATAGAATAGTAGGCAAACGAGCCTGTTATGGAGAGGCTTTCAGTTTTATATTAGACTATCTCTAGACATCGATTATATTATTTAAAAAAAATATTACAAATATACACTCTCATACATTGAAATCTATGTGGCAATTCTATAAAATAGAGGCATTATAAAAAAATTTAATCCCATACATCACCGCTAGGAGACAGCAAAGAAATTAGATATAAAAGCAGAAAAAGGCGAGGTCTGTTCCTGACTATTCAAAGTCAAAGTCAAAATATTTTTACTTCAAAGAAGGCACTTTTTCATGAACAGCACACAATCTTAACAAAAGATAGCATTCTGCAATATTGTCAAGTACACAGGATGAATTCAAAACATTGGTAAAATTTATACTGCTGCTGCTTTAAACAGTAGTCAGTCCCATACAAAAAAAATTGCTCATATTCATGATTACTATCATCAGTACTTCTACTATTATGTATTCTGTGTGATCAGTAGAAATTTTTCCAATAATTTTGAATTCACTTAGGAGTGCAGACATAATACACCATACAAGTTTTCGCATTTATATTGAGGTTAAAAAAGACCTCCTAATTCTAGTCCTAAGGGAAATTTTCATCATTTCTCAATAAAATCTATCTATTTAATAGTTTTTACGTGAAATAACAGCAACAAGTGAATAATGCAATATAGTATTAGTAATTATTTACCTGGAGTGAGTTAATATTTGAAGTTACTATTGGCGTATTGCATCTATTTATTTTAGGCATTTGGTTAGTGGTGGTGGTATGTTGCGCAAATATTATTTTTGCACTAGCATCATTAAATGCGATTTAATTTTTTTTTAATCTATTAAATCTATAATGACAACGTTCTCTTGCTCTGTTTGATTCTTTCTTCATATTTAGTACTTAAAAAAAAACTTCTCTCTCTCTCTCAGCCGAAAGACGTCCACTGCTGGACAAAGATTAAATATGTATGTTACTGGTACTCCGTACTTATAATTAACTAAAATACATAAAATAAAATCTCAAAACTAGGTCTTATTACAAGAAAAAGAAAAAAACTTCTAGTAAAATTTAATTCTTCTGAAAAATTAAATTCATGCGGAAACAGAAAAGCAAGTATAATATTAAAATCTAAAATCCGATATACCGAGCAGCAATGGAAATAGATGATGTTTCAATCGCTCAATTTCTTGAGTTGTTATTTTGAGTTGATTTTAGATGGTAATAATATTATTGACAACAATATTTCTAAAAAATCAAAACGTACGAGCATAGTTTTTGATAATATTTACAACTTTTCAAAAAATTATGAAAATTGAACCATATTTTCGGGGTAATATTAATTAAAATAAAACGGATCCCCTAGGGTATCAGATTTTGTGGGTCAGACCGGAATAACTCATATCGGCTAGGGATTTTTATATAAAAATTTACAAGTTCACAATTTCAAAGATTCGGCTTATCACTATTGGCTGAAAAATGTGTGTTTCTATGACTAATAATACTTACTGATGAATATAATAAGGAGCGTCGAACTCACGACGTGAGAGAAATATCTTCCGCGCATTGTAGCAAATCTGAAACAAATACAGATGTATTACTTGTACCATAAACTTATTTCGTCAAGAAAAAAATTATGTAACCATTCATTTTATTTTTTCTTTGTCTATTATATTACTTGTACAGACTAATTTGTATTAGAGTCTTTGTTATCGAGTGTGTTAATGTTAGTGTTAACAAATGAAATAACTTTAGTGGTCCAGCTACGTAAAAAAAAACCGCTAATCGATGTACAGGATTGCAATTTGGTACACGGATATGTTAGGTAAAAAAAATACATTTTGAGCGGCAGTTCCTAAAAATCCCCCGCAAGAGCGGCAGTTCAAAAAAAAAGGGGAGTAATAATGTTTTTTTTTAGAAACCTATCGTGTGTGGTATTAAATTAAAGGGCTTGATGAGCCGGTTCTGAAAATATACTAGTGGTTCTGTGAGAACAGTAGACCTCGCGAGCCCTTCCACGAAATAACCGATATTTTACCGTGTCCCTGGCTTAGAAGAGTTTTGAAACCAACCTACCAATGCTGTAAAGAAAGTAAAAAGTTCTTGTGGTTGAAACCACCACTAAGAAATTGACTGAAACCTGCCTTTTCCGCCTCGAAATAATATAAATAATAATAATAAATATATACGGACAAATCACACAGATTGAGTAAGTTCAAGACTTTACGGGATGCTAATTTAACAATACTATATTTTATATAACAAATACATATATGTATAGATAAATATCCAAAACCCACGTCAATCTGAAAAAGATTATTTTCCATCTTGACCCGACCGGGGATCGAACCCGGGACCTCTGGTGTGGCCGTCTGGCGTGATGACCGTTAGGCCACAGTCGTCAGAAATGCATGGTTTGACCTATTGGTTATATGTATATTTATGTAATGTGCGTGTTAGATATTTAAATTCTTACTATGAATATTGGTTAACTTATTTATGTTTATTTTAATATAAATACTCTTTCATTTGTAAATACCAAATTAATAATTGAGTAGGTAGCTATATTTTACATGTTGTCGTGATTCGGTTTGTGAGGTGGGTAGATTTAGTTTATAAAAGGCGTTTGCCAATAGTCGTCTGATTCATTTTTCGATTGGAGCTCGGGGTGAACGGATATAAAGATAAGTACTATGTATTATGTTAAGGGTCAGAAAGCGTGAATAAGAAAGTTAGATTTCACCCCCGACCCCCCTGTAAACTACAAGGGCGCCCCTCAGAGGAACTAAATAGTAAAATTTAGCTCCATCTATCTCATAATCTCTAAACCATCTATCAAACTGTTTTTTTATTTCAACCTTGTTCAACAAATTTGTTCTTGAAATACTTATTTAAAAATGAAAATCAAGAAAACTCAAATTAATGAATGCAAAATTAAGGAAAAGTATACAAAAAATGTGTTTTAGTCAGTGTTTTCGTAAAGCCACTTACGTAGTAAGTAATACATGTATAGTACGTTGAAATATGTAATGTAACATTTCGACAGTGATGTCATATTAGCGTTTGGCCAAACGGTTAAGTTGATGAAGTTAGAATATGAGAGTGCTAGGTTCAAATCCTTGCTGTTATTTGGGAATTCGGTTTTCTTTTTTTAACATAATTTTATGGTGAAAGTGATTTTGTTTTTTTGTTAGGTACCTCTTTACGTTTTATGTACCTACTGAACCAATCTTCCTGAAATTTCAAATACACATACCTAGTTAGAAGGACGGAGAAGGACATACCTTTAGCCCGATCAAAACGAGAAAGACTTCAAATCTCCTCCGTGATATTTTTTTTGATTTTTTTAAATTCTAATACATTATTTTATATTTTATTTTACATACAACATTTAATTATATACCGACTACGTCGGCACGTGGGAGATATATAAGAAAAAATATAAACACAGTCTGTCAAGAAAGTCCGTGTCGTGGGTAAAAAGTGAACCAACATTATCCGATACATAAACGGTACAAATTAGAAAAAGAGGCGCCCTCTTGTCTGTCGGCTTTCTTATCGCAGTAATTTTATTAGAACTTCAGAGAAAAATTCGCAGTTTCGATTCCCAGTACAATTTTTTTTACTTTGTTTTTTATTTTTTATTTGGTAATTATTTTTATTAATAATATTGTTGACCATTAATGAGTGTATTAAAAATGCATTTATTCAAGAATAAGCAAGTCTGATTTTCGTGATTCACGTCGCAAAGCAGCATCGTGCTGTTTTGACGACTTTTTGAGAGCGCCATCTAGTTCTTGATTTGTATAACAACCCCTATGTTAATATATTTTACGTAAGTAAATTTGCGGAGCAATTTGACATGCGTCTGCCTTGTCTAAATGCCACCGGCAGTCTGAGGACAGAGAGGTAAGACGAGGTGCCGTATGAACGACAAGGAAGGTATGATGTTTCCATTAAAAATTGCGATGGACGTAGGTGAATAATGTTATAATTTAAGATTGTGTAGAAATAAATAACTTGTTTTAATAAATTCTTTAATTAAAAATTCAGTAATCATATGAACTACATTAATGTGAAATATTTTTTTTTAAATATAATCGTACTACAGAGTTTTTTGGTAATTTAGGGAAAATGTTTAGGATTATTTATTATCGAGCAAACTTAGTCAAATCATGTTTTCGGTTCTTGCACTGTGTTGCTAATTTCCTAATCTATTATTAGCAAAAATTTCAGAACTGTACAGTAAGTGCAAGCAAAGTAATTTGGTAGGCAAAACGCGAAATTCTGAGCCTTAAGTAGATATAGTTATTCTATACTGTTATGCTGTTGCATTGTCATGTGATTATTTCTTTGTGTTTTAATGATATTTTCTATTAAATACAAGTGGCCCATCTGGGGTATTTATAGTAATAAATATAACTAATATCATGATAGGGACCAATACTGTTCTAATGAGTTTCTTTCGGGATTTCTTCTCAGCAGTGGTCGTTACGAAGTCCTAGTAGTCTTTAGCTTTGAAATTAGGGTTCAATCTTATAATATACATTTGAACCTGATTGTATCTTTTCTTTATTTGAATTACCTACCTCTACTTACATTATTAATTGAGTAATATAGTAAAAGTACAAATATATTCATAAAACTATAGTCATTTATTAAATAACATAATATGTATATAAATATACATATAACCTATATACTTTTAACTGTGTTTCTAACATGCGCAACAAAATTAAAGTTCAAAAAAGATAGTTCAATTTGAAATCGAATCTATTATATACATATACTTATATATTACTTTTTTTAATAGGATTTATTTCAAGTGTTCAAGATAATTCCACCAAGCAAAGCAATCCACAATACAATACCATTAACCAAATAAATACTTGAGTTTTTTTTTTCAGTTTGCGTGTACCACCCTAGATCTCATCTATGCTTCTCATCAGGCAAGATAGAGGTCAAACGCACTCAGTTTAAAAAAAAAAATACACGCAATTCAAACAATCTCATTTTAATCAATAAATCAAGTCACTCTTAAATGAATTTGCGAGTATTAAAAGCTTTGCTGCGCCATCTATTGATTTTTTGTGAACTATCGTATAAGAATTTAATATATTGTTAGCTGACTGAAGATTTGAAAGAAGAACAAGTTGTCAAGATGCAGTATGAAGCCCTTAAGTCTTGAGTAGTCTGTGGAAGACTCCACCAGCGATGGGTTGTGATGGTTGATTGTGCGCGTAGCTTTACATAATGTTTATGTGATCTATTGTGTTTCCATGTATAAAGTGTAGAAATATGATCCATGTATTATAAAAGGGGTTTGTAAACATAAATCTACGAGTTTTATTCAGAGTAGATAAGATCAGAAGTGCGATTCGAATCAATCATATTAAAATCGCGCCAAATCACGGATCATTTTTTCCTTGGAAAATGGAACGTGTTTTGTTTTTCTTAATAAAAATATTTGAAATATCGTGACCATCGCGATTCAATTGTTTTTTTAGAATTGATTTTAGTCCGCTGTACGATGTTCTTATTTTTTCCATGAATTTTATTAGTTTGAGTTTCAGCGCACTTTTCGTGTTATTTATTTTGAAATAAAAAAAAAAATATGAATGTTGGATAGTAAGTTGAGATTGAAAATTCACTTATTATGAAAATCAATTTGTGTGTAGTATGCATAGTTTAGTTGCATACAAATAAGTTTTGCAATAGCTGTCTGTGGTCGGATATTACCACATGACGAGACCCGTAAAATGCGTTTGATTTTTAATTTACCATCACAACCTTGCGCTGAAAGCTACATGCCACCACCACCATCGTCCGTGGTGTGTCGGTACAGGATTATGGACGAAGTTATTTAAGAACTTCGTAATGTTGTTCGTTAACGGTACGAACAGGATTGTTGGTGTACTATCTTCTTTGATTCAAGTAAGGTCGAAACATTATTACATTTCAAACGAAGGTTTAAAT
>CM031591.1:8802155-8836286 GCA_018467065.1 Ephestia elutella | reverse complement strand
AAGCAACGTCGTAGTATAATACGTACACATTTAGCGTACTCAGGATATTACTTAGTGAAGTAAGTCAAAATTAAAGAATTTATTTATTTGTTTTTCATTTGAACATCAAAGGCAACACACCTCTAATTCATAATGATACTTAACTTTTATAAATACCACGAAATTAAGCCCAAAGAACTAGTATTGTGGTCGGTCACTGATAATTTAGTTCGCAACGGCGTCAGTTATAAAACACTGAATTTCCCCTCTTCGTTCTAGCCAGCTGATCCTGACTAGAGACTATATTCTTGGAGGCGAAAATTCCTTTTCAAAAATGAGCGGGCTAATTAAGTCCTGTTTTGTTTTTCTTTTCTTTCGGGTACTTAGGTATAGCTAAAAAACTATGGCATAGATTCTATCAGGCATTGTGAAAACTGTGTTATTGTGCATTCAACACCGCTTACCATATATTTAGTAACTTAGTATACCACATAATATGTGGTATATGGTAATGATGCTTAATTGTCATTTATGTCGGCTTTTACTTTGCCAAGACTAGATAGATTAAAAGTATGTATTAGCTGTATCAGTATTAAATTGCAAATTGTCGATTGTCAACAAATGATACTATAATATGTACGGTGTCACCGTACAATATCGCTGCGGTCAGCAGTTTACGCAACAATTGTTTTTGAATCGGATTAGTACGCCATTATAATTAATTGTGTGTACTCGTTTTATTGTTATCAATTTGTCAATAAACGTTCAATTTCAAAAATGTGTGATTAACAAATGACCATAAATTTATATTTCGCGAAATCATTTATGCAGCCCAACAATTCAAAAGTGGTATTTGATACATTTGGGGCCATTTATACAATAGAAACTTGTTAGTACTTGTATCTTTAACAGTTGTTTCTTTTTATTACCGGTAATTACCGGTTGACCAAACTAAGTCACCCTACTACTTAATCTTAATCAATTGTTGCTTATTAGTACCAGCTGATCACCAAATCAGCCTACTACTTAATTAATCGTGTCTTGTTAATATCAGCTGACCGACACAAGTCTGCCTCATACTTAGATAATTGTTTCTTGTTAGTACCGGCTAACCAAACCAAGTCAGCTTACTACTTATTTGAATCAATTGTTTCTTGTTAGTACCAGCTGATCTAACCAAGTCAGCTTACTACTTATATTAATCTATTGTTTCTTGTTATCACCAGTTGACCCAACCAAGTCAACTTACCACTTATGTGAATCAATTGTTTCCTGTTAGTACCAGCTGATCTAACCAAGTCAGCTTACTACTTATTTGAATCTATTGTTTCTTATCACCAGCTGACCTAACCAAGTCAATTTACTACTTATTCTAATCAGTTGTTTCTTATTAGTACCAGCTGATCTAACCAAGTCAGCTTACTACTTATTTTAATCTATTGTTTCTTGTTATCACCAGCTGACCTAACCAAGTCAACTGAATACTTATTTGAATCAATTATTTCTTGTTAATACCAGCTGACCTAACCAAGTCAGCTTATTATTCATTTTATTCAATTGTTTCTTGTTAGTACCAACTGGAATTTCCAGTTTACTACTTAATTTGTAAAAGCATGTAACCTATTTGAATTAGTACCAACTGGCATTCCAGGTACTACTCAATTTGTAACGAAATTGATTATACTTGCATTTCCAGTTTAATACTCATTATGCAACAACATGTATTATTTTTAGTACCAAAAGGCATTTCCAGTTTATTACTTAATTTGTAACAACATGTATTTATTATCCGTAAGAACTGATATTTCCAGTTTACTATTAAATTTGGACACCATTTATTTTTATTTGTACCAACTGACATTTTCAGTTTACTACAAAATTTGTAACCATTTATTTTTGTTAGTACCAACTGACATTTCAGTTTACTAATAAATTTGTACACCATTTTTTTTTATTAGTACCAACTGACATTTTCAGTTTACTACTAAATTTGTACACCATTTTTTTTATTAGTACCAACTGACATTTCAGTTTACTACTACATTTGTACACCATTTATTTTTATTAGTACCAACTGACATTTTCAGTTTACTACTAAATTTGTACACCATTTATTTTTATTAGTACCAACTGACATTTCAGTTTACTACTAAATTTGTACACCATTTATTTTTATAAGTACCAACTCACATTTTCAGTTCACAATTCAATCTGTAAAACTTTTATTTCAAATAGTACTAACTTACGTACCAGTTAACTACTCAATATTTACGTACCCTTACTGATAACATCGTAACAATATATTTATCTATTTTTTTTTTTTTTTAGTATATCGTCAACTCCTAGTTACCATCATCATTTTCTTTTGTTTAAGTCACAACGACAAAACCCAGGCGATAGTTAAATAAAACTATAATTTGATCATCATTAATTCTGTTACATAAATATTTTATTGGGTTTACAATCTGTTGATTTGTCAACATTGGTCATCTCCAATTGTTACTCCAATTGTTATTTCACCTTTTGGACTAATAGCAGACAATAGTCTCTACTCCTCATTTTCTTCTCATTTTGACGTTACCCTGGACGTTACACAGCACCGCCAAATTGTGCTACACACAAGAATTCTGTACATTAGCTTATTACAACGTCAAACTGTACACAAACTAAACACAAGAACTTTTGGCTCATTCATTCCTTACAGCATTATTTAGGTAGATTTGAATACACAAACTAAACACAAGAACTTTTGGCTCATTCATTCCTTACAGCATTATTTAGGTAGATTTGAACGTATATAACTTGATCGGGAATCGAACCCGTGATTCAGAGGAAATCCCCAAAGTTGTGCCCAGAGGCCGTCAATTTATAATGATGTTGGTTTGTAAAATCTATGGTTATGAGTCATCCACAACATAAAACGGATATCCAAAATCTACTGACCTGATTTAGCACTTTTATTCATTACAGTCATGTCAACAACATGTGCTATATATTGGTTGGTGTTTCTCCGCAGTTAACGGAAATTATTTGTCAGACATAATTAGTTTCTGTTGCGCAGCTTAGTGGTGATCTAATTGCAGTTAGAATTTACATGTGTCATTCTTACAATGAACTTTATTTGGGTAAGCAATATTTTGTATAAAACTAATCTTTTCAAACAGAATTAATCGTTTCACTGACCGCCTCATCTACTGATTTACATTTTCTTCTACTTTGATACAATAGTTTTTATCCAACACACAAACACTATGCATATGAAACCATTCATTCTTTGTACTGTAGTAAACTGAAATAATTCATCTTTTTTTTTTTTTTTTAGCACTGTTGTTTACTAATGCTTATTATGTTTTTTGGGACATAATTTGACTCAAAACCTTTGTTTGTTATCTGTATTGTGTAAATCTTAATTTTAAATGAATGATTGATTGGCTGTGACATTTAGCCATGTATTTCATACCAGGGAACGCTCACTACACTGGTAGATAATTAGCGTTATCATCATAATGCACTTACTTTGATTTATAGATGCAAAATAGTGTGAATGAATTGCATTCTTGTTGATGTTACTTTTTTATTTATCGAAATTAATATTAATACAAATGAATTTTATATCGTTTGGTTCCACACATAACATTGTTAAGGTAGGTTTAAACAAAGTCATTCACAATAAATTTTACTTGTCAACTTTTATTTCAATTGTATTCTTTTTCAAAGAATATACCTTGTTTATAAATTTCACCGATTTACATAATTTGGTAAATATGATTTTTGTCTGTCAAATTAACATGACTTTTCAGAGGTAGACGAAATTAAATTGAAAGTTTCTAATCAAAATAATTTAGATTTGAATATATATTTACTCTGAGCAAAATATCAATCAGTACTATGCATTTGTTTCTGTCTTTGTCGCCGGTCCGGCCCGAACTCGACATTAGTTACATACTTTTTGACATTGGAAAAATAACTCGACTCCAATTTTAATATTATTCGGCAAGTATGTATTCATATTGCAAATTGTGAACTACCTACATTGAAAAATAATTGAATCGGGTAAAACTTTGCATATATTTCTATAAAATATCGAATTGGCATTTGTGTAATGTTCATTTACCTCCCTTTTCCTTTCCAGTTTTTTTTTTCATGATGTTGAAAATAACGAACGATTTCAAACGATTAGTAATTATAATTTACTCACGGTTTTTTCCTCGTTGCCATTTGTGACGTCCTACGGCAAGGTTACGTGCCCCGTCCACCGCACGTAACTGTACATCGCAACCAGGTATCCTGATGTTCCACCGTAATCACCAGGACAATGAGTGTGTCCGGACACACGTCCGTCCACCACAACGTATCGTATCAGAATGCGCAGTGCGCACTGACACATCCCCACACCACCGGCCAGTGGTGGGGGCGACGTATACAACACTATACGTCACAATCCTTTTATTGTCAACTAAGTACTTAGCTTATTTTGCCCTCGTCGTCGTCAACGGGAATATTTATTTTTATCCATTTCAACCCCCATCGGGGTGGAATTTTCAAAATTCTACACTATAGCTATAAAGAACATCTAAGCATTTGATGGACCATGGATAGATTTACTTACCCTTGGTACAACTTGTTGGACATTAGCGGTAGGACCACGGGTCGGGAGCGAAAATTTCAAGTTTCTACTTTCAGCGGTTTCATCTCGGCGTTGATATATCAGGCAGCCAGCGTTAAATTAAAAAAAAGTAGATTTAAATAATAAAAAGTTAGTCGGCACGGGCAGATGTGAAACAAATGAGCTCGTTGCACGACGCATCATGCCACATCCCGTCATGGCATTCGATTAGATTTTACTGCCAAGTCACGTCAATACATGTTTTACATAAATATCGACTTGGCCAACTGAAACACACTTTTCTGTAAATGAATCATCAATTTCCTAGCTGTTGAAGTTATAGTGGAAAACAAACGTTAACGTCTAAATTAACCGGTTGATTAACTCGACGAGTTGGTAAACACACGGAGGGTTTGAAAGCAAAGTGCTCATTTCCTCGCTAAGCTCAAATAACTCGGAGAGGGTGTTTTGTAAACGCTGTGTTAACTGCCGATTAACTGTGGATCACGTGGTTTGTAGTTAAGATGTCCTAGCTTATTGTTTTCCTAGAACCCTACCTTAATTATAAACGCCTAAGTTTGGATGTTTGATACTCTGGTTGATGATTATCAGCTTGTGTGTGAAATGGAGAAGTTAATGGCAAACCACTCCATTAGCATTGCCAAGATAGTCGTTGTGTGAGTTTTATTCCATACTAGCTTTTGCTAGCAGCTTGAATGTCATATGTCATTCTCAGTACCTACTTTTAACTAAGTGTATGCGAAATTTCAGGAAGATTGGTGTAGCAGCGGACTGTTGATATTTGCTTGTATAGGTCTTCGGTTTTGGATAAATAAATAAAATTCCAGGAGCGATAAATAATTCACGCACACTTTATTGCGGTTCAAAGAAGAGAGAGTACAACAATGTTGCCCTATGAAAAGTTAAAATAATTGTTACCAGTGTTGCCAGTCGCAACAATTGGTTCAGCAGACAAAGCGTGAAGAGGTACCAAACAAATATGAGTCCGGACCCGCGCTTAACCTTGGTTCTCCACCTGGGTGAAGCACGGGGCCTTACAAACAAAGCCACTGGCCATTTATAATATTAGTTAGGATAGTTAGGATTACCTGACGATAAGTGGTGGTGGTTTATATCCTCGGAAATCAACCTGGTCCATTATGGATTGCTTGGAAATAAGTTAAATCCCCTTTTCAGTCGCTAAAATGGAAGCTATGTTCTAAAATCTAATACTTTATTGTTACCTGACGTTAAGTGCCGATTAACTTAGTTTAGTATGTGGTTTGTAGTTAATAATGTTCTGGGAAATTCGCTTTTAATGGCTTGAAAATAGTAAGTAAATAGTTTTTAGTTACTAAAATTGAACTTTCATCTTAAAATTTAATACTAATTGTTACATTACGAACCGGACTTTAAACTGTCTGTTATAATTGAGTGTCAGAGCAAAGAATGAAAGGCAAACGAGCAAGCGGGTCACTGATGGTAAGTGATCACCGCTGCCCATGGACAACTGCAACACCAGGGGTAAAACATCCGAGAAAAATACCTAAATGATAGTGAAATCCGCAACTAAATCTGTCGTGTCGTTTAAGCTAGGGAAGTGAGCGTAAATACAGTTACTTTATAATAACTAGCCCGTGAACTTCGTCCGCGCGTAATTTACTATTGTTAATATCTCAGGTTTTAAGTGACGTATCAAGATGAAACCTACGGCAGATTTTAAGTTAGACCTTCAACAATATAACAGTGAAAACTGCATCAAATTTGGGATATTTTGCGTAATGCGCGTACAAACAGAAAAAAGACAAACAGAAAGATATACCTACTGAAAGATATACAGACAAGAATTCTAAAAAAATTGTTTTGGCTTCTATTGGCCCTATAAAGACACCTTATAGTTTTTTAAAATATCTCCTATGTACAGACACAGAATTAATATAAGTGACACAGACTGGTTAAAAATTTATCATATGTATTGACGATGTAGAGAAGAAACTTGGCCTTCAAAGAAGGCTCTTTTTCACGTCGAAAACTAATTATTTATCATAATATATTATGTCTCAAAGCTACAAACTACTAGCATTTCGGAACGACCACTGGTGAGAAGAAATGCCGAAAGAAACTCATGAAACAGTCTTGGTCGCCTAATAGATGTTACATATTAGATTTTTCTAATAAATGATGTACTACCCTTTTCAGTAGCAATTTTTCTATTGACAGCATTGCACAATAGGTTAAGTACTGGCTCCTACATTAATTAGAACTTCAATCAAGATTGGGATCAATATAGTCATAGGGGCTTATCATATGACATATGACATGTAATCAACTCGCTAGAACATAAAACTTTTTTCCAAAAAAAATGAACCGACTTCCATCATAAAACTTAAAATCATGAAATAACAACAAAGAAAAATGTATTAGCATTTTACCTACTGAATGAGGTGAAGTCGGTGCCAAGTGCAGGAGTAAGGGTGTTATGTAATTGTTTAGCTAGGTATTATATACATGATTCTAATATTAACTTAGATTATTTAATATTCAATTTGGCACCGACTTCACCTCATTCAGTAGGTAAAATGCTAATACATTTTTCTTTGTTGTTATTTCATGATTTTAAGTTTTATGATGGAAGTCGGTTCATTTTTTTTGGAAAAAAGTTTTATTTTATCATTTTTAGTTTAATAAAAACTTTTCTTTCACTGGCCGAAAATAAAGAATTAAGAATTCGATACTTTTTATGTCTAAGTAAGTTAGTTTGATTTGAAATGTCACAACATGTCAAATTGTCTATTATTTTGGCACAAAAACAGACCGAGAGCCCGTAACGACCAAACCTTCCTTATTTTAAAAATGCTGAATGTTTCTCTGCGTGGTATATACGGGTAAAAAATATTAGCGATTAGGTATGAAGTTTGGATCTTAGTTGCTTATGCAGGTAATATGGATAGTAAGGATGATTTTTATAGGTAAAAAAAGCAACCTTTGGGCCTCCCAAAGTAATATTAAATTAAGCTTTTATTATAAAACAAATATAACTATAATTTAGTAAGGTTACAATATCTAGCAGGGGTTTATATCTGCACCAATTGCCTGGTAATGGATGGCGTGATTTATAATATTATTAGGAATAAAATCTTTAAAAAACTTTACTTTGAGGAAATTGAGTTATCACTTCAAATGTTATTGCTACAAGTAATCTGCCTAAGTAATCATGAACCAACTTTTATAGTCGCTAATCGCTATTTCTATGTTGGGGACATACACAGAAAATCTTGAGTTTTAATAAAATAAGGAAGGGCATGCTGTCGCGGGCTTTTGCTCTATAATGCAATGTTGGTATTTTTATAATTTGTTAGGTATCTTTAAAATTACCGAACAGATTCTAACGTGGTTAAAATGGGACCAACTTGGGAATACACCATTACTAATAAAAAAACAATTTTGGAAATCAGTCCACAATTGGCGGAGAAATCGGCGAACATACATAAAAAAAAAACATACATACATCGAAACATATAACCTCCTCCTTTTTTGGGAAGTCGGTTGAAAAGCGAATATTCTTTCTTTCTTATCGAGTGTGTTATTACTAACACTGCTGGCAGATTCTATTCAAGTTGTCTTAAGGCATCTGATATGACTTTTACGACTACCGCCATCTAGTGGCAGTAGCCGTATACACACTAGTAAACTAAACAGTCAGCCAATGTGCAGGTTTCCTCACGATGTTTTCCTTCACCGGAAGCAGGTGGTGGTCTACGAAAACTACCAGACATGAGTCAGATTAGTCTACAAACTCATGTGGCACAGTTAGGAAAAAGCAAGTACATACTCGCTTTTTCGGTGGTGGTGGTGTATCCTGATGACTAGATCCTCCAAGTTTTTACTTAGCACAGGACTTCAGATCATACTAATATTATAATATAATAATCCGATAGTCCGATACTTTCGAAATTGTCACTATCAGTGCCGGATGAATTCATATTTAGGAGGCGTAAACCGCCTTTGTTTAGTACACCTTCCACGCGTACTAAATTGTATCGGTTGTCTCCCGTGGCCAGAGCTCTAAATATGTTGAATTCCATATGTCAGGAAGGTGATGTAGACATATTCCACTGTTCGTTGGAGAAATTCACAGACAAGACATTATTATGTGTACCAAACCTAGATTATTGAATCGCTTCTTAGTAGGTATAGATCAAGCATATAATTCGCAAATCGTGACACGTCGGTGCATCGCGTGGTGCATCTTTTGACAGTTAAATTCGATAGTGATGAGACATGTAAACTTTTCAATCATTAATCATACTGTTTTTTTTTAAGTATTTAATTTCGATTTATCATTATTATTTATTTTAATTTTATTTTTATAATTGTATTTTCTGCACGTCTGCTTGCAGACTGAAGACATGAAACTATTATTTTGTATCATCTTTTGTACTGTTTTCTGGCAAATAAACATTCTGATTCTGATAATAAAATAGAAGATAAATAGGTAAAATATTTAAGGCCTGTTTGCACTTTTATTTTGTGTTATGAACTTTATACATTACTTTAAACTATTTACATGTAACAAATGAACTCCATATTTAAATGAATCTATTGATTATGATATATTTATGTGCGAGTGTCGGCTGTGCCAATCACTAATACATCTATCTTGTCATTTGTTTCTATCTTGTTTATGAATTGTCTGCTCACACAGAAAACAATAGGACTTGGCCGATAATAGTCCTCTAGTAGTAAGGAAAAATCTTTGAAGCTCTATGGTACCAAATTTATAATTTTCACATGTTTTTAGCGATGTTGGAGTAGGTTAAGCCTGTAATGACACGCTGTATACAATGAAAATAAATAAATAAATAAAGAGGAAGTGGTTGTAAGTTTGTTTGTAGAGGGTAATCTTTGGAACTACTGAACCGATTTCAAAAATTCTTTCACCAATAGAAAGCTACATTATGCCTGAGTAACATAGGCTACAATTTATTTATGTACCTCCCGTGCGAAGCCGGGACGGGGCGCTAGTACTAATATTATAATAAATGATCTGCAATCCAGAATTGTCAATATCACTTGTCATGTCACCCTACCTACAGTGGTCATTTCGAAATACTAGTAGTTTGCAGCTTTGAGACTTATAATATGATGTTTTTTTTTAATTTAACTTGAAAATGTGTCTGTGAAGGTGTATTTTCAACCGACTTCCCAAAAAAGGAGGAGGTTATATGTTTCGATGTATGTATGTTTTTTTTTTATGTATGTTCGCCGATTTCTCCGCCAACTGTGGACTGATTTCCAAAATTGTTTTTTTATTCGAAAGGGTTTATTCCCAAGTTGGTCCCATTTTAACCACGTCCGAATCTGTTCGGTAATTTTAAAGATACCTAACAAATAATAAAAATATCAACATTGCATTATAGAGCAAAAGCCCGCGACAGCATGCCCTTTCTTATTTTATTAAAACTCAAGATTTTCTGTGTATGTCCCCAACATAGATATAGCGTTTAGCGACTATAAAAGTTGGATCATGATTACTTATAGGCAGATAATTTGTAGCAATAGCATATAAAGTGGTAGCTCAATTTCCTCAAAGTAAAGTTTTTTAAAGATTTTATTCAGAATTAGAAATCACGCCATCCATTACCAGGCAATTGGTGCAGATATAAACCCCTGCCAGACATAGTTACTTTACTAAATTATAGTTATATTTGTTTTATTACAAAATCTGAATTTAATGTTACTTTGGGAGGCCCCAAGGGTGCTTTTTATACCTATAAACATCATCCTTGCTAGCCATATTACCTGCATAAACAACTAAGATCCAAACTTCATACCTAGTCGCTAATATTTTTACCCGTATATACCACGCAGAGAAACATTCAGCATTTTTAAAATAAGGAAGGTTTGGTCGTCGCGGGCTCTCGGTCTATTTATGTGCCAAAAATAACAGACAATTTGACATGTTTGACATTTCAAATCAGACTGACATAAAAAGTTTCGAATTCTTAATTCTTTATTTTCGGCCAGAAGAAAAGTTTAAGGTTTTATTAAAGAAAATTAGTGTAGTAGCACTAAAAATAATAAAATAAAACTTTTTTCCAAAAAAGTGAACCGACTTCCATCATAAAACTTAAAATCAAGAAATAACAATAAAGAAAAATGTATTGGCATGCTACCTACTGAATGAGGTGAAGTCGGTGCCGTTTACATTAGAATCGTGTATACATATACGAGTATATAAAATGCCTAGCTAAACAATTACATAACACCCTTACTCCTGCACTTGGCACCGACTTCACCTCAATCAGTAGGTAGCATGCCAATACATTTTTCTTTATTGTTATTTCTTGATTTTAAGTTTTATGATGGAAGTCGGTTCACTTTTTTGGAAAAAAGTTTTATTAAAATAATCGTTTGATTTTTTTTATATCATTTTAAGTTTAAGAAATCGTAATTAGAAATTAGAGATCTAATAGAAATAAGAGAGAATTAGTGGAATTATTTCATTAAAATAAATTTTAATTCACTGAACATTTCGAGGGCTTTATTAGTTATTTGGTTTAAAATTTAAAATCTAATAATGCTTGAAAATATTTATAAATATAATATTTATTTAGGTGTTTGCTTAATTTGTTGCCTTAAATTATCACGTGATGAAATTAGATAGAGCTATGACGCATACTTAAGTCGCGAATGTATTTATAATGAGGCTGAGTGTAAGTAAAAAAACTTTTTTTTAACTCGGTAACCCTGTAGGTGTTCTGTCCCACTGCTGGACAAAGGCCTCCCCTTTTTCTTTCACTCTTATCTCTCTATTGCAAGTTGTGGCCACTCAGGTAAGAATTTGTCAATGTCGTCCCGCCATCAAAAATACTTTATAACATATTTGCTCGTAAAGTGTCACTTATTTCACCAATTTCAATATTGTATTGTATCTCATTACGCACTTGTGCGTTATTGTAAAAGTAAAACGCACGCTCCGTCTAAAAACGAACGATACTTTTTTAAATCTTAGCAAAGAGTTTTTATGTCAGAAAAGTGTTCAACATTTTATGAATAAAATAAACTTTAGGAGATAAAATAAATAAAAATTTAATTCTTTAAATTAATTTTGACAATAAATTATAACCATTTATCTGTTACAAAACACAAAAATATTAATTTACTTTATTAGTAATACTGGCTGTTTTATGTGCATTTGCCTTAAAAAAAAGCGCTGATGCGCGCGCATCGCTAATTTGTGAACAAGTATAATTATACCGTGCGCTTTTTCTTTGGTATTGTCGTTTTCCGAGTTTTATTTAAATATTTCCTAGCAAATATGTTATAAAACGTCGTATGACATACGTGCGCTTTGAAAATTACAGCCTCTGCCTTTCTTGTAGCAATATCGCCTCGGCTGTAATTTTCAACTTACCGCACTTATATCACAATGTACTATTATTGTACCAAACATTATATATAGGTAATGCGTACAATAGGCGGCCTTATCGCAAGTGCAGTCTCTCATCATCATCATGACTCATGTGTGCTTATTTAATGAGACTAATTTTGGATCAGTCTGACACAAATCTATACCTAATATGACTTGTGATACATATTACTACAATACTTTTACTGCCGCTCTTCGATGGTGCTCTTGAAGTAAGAAATCTTGTGACGACTTCCGTGGCGCAGTGGTAAAGACCTTGCCTCTAAACCAGGGGATTCGATTCCCGGTCAGGTCAAGATGGAAAATGATCTTTTTCAAATTGACCTGGGTCTTTGATGTTTATCTATATATGTATTTGTTATAAAATATAGTATCGTTGAGTTATATCGCATAACCCAAGTCTCCAAGTTACTTTGGGGCTAACTCAATCTGTGTGATTTGTCCGTACTTATATATTTACTAGATTTCATCCGCGGCTTCGCCCGCGTGAATTTCCCACGGGAACCGTGCCTTTTCCCGGGATGAAAGGTCTATGTTCTTCTCCGTACTTCTAACTATGTGTCTGCGAAATTTCAGGAAGATTGGTTCAGTAGATGAAGCGTGAAGAGGTAACAAACAAATAAACAAACCAACAAACAAACAAACTCACTTTCACATTTATAATATTAGTTAGGATTAGGATTTAATTTTTTGCAGGCAGAATTGCTGAAAGAATCATAATTTTTATTATGTTTTTTTTTTATTTTGTGAGTCTTAAATTTAGATGTTTAAGGAAATACAGTAGAGAGTTGTAATGAATGAAGAATTTTAAGTGAGTAGGTACTAATTTTGGTAAATGAGACATTAGGTTAAACCGCAGAATATAACACCATAATAACCAAAATAATACCATAATAGTACAAGTAGTTAAATTCTGATTATTTAGACATTAGGACTTAATTGGTTTATTCATTCATTCAAAGAGCAACTACACTATGAAGTAAAGTTATTAGGTGCTTAATTTCCCAAAATATCTACGGGAGCCAGTTTCCAGCCCCAGGGTGTCAAATTTTTTTTAAAGATAAGTAATCCACTAAAGTATTGCCATAATGCTACTAAAAGTTACAGTTTTTATAAAAAGTTTATTATTGCATGCCTCGGAGCCCTTGAGGTTATGCACTGCTTTCAACTAATCAAAAATCGAGGAACTTTCGAAAACTATTCAATGAATTAAACATATCAAAACATGACTCACTATCCCTAAGTGAATTAAGGGAGAATTAATATAATATGTATTGTAGTTATTATAGTATCATTTGCTAAGGAAATAGCACAAACTAGTCACGAAATTATGATTTATGTGCCGACCTTACTAGTACAGTCAGCAGCTAATGGGTAGGTAGGCGGTACGCTGTCTCAGAGCTCAATAAAATTATTGAAACATAACTCTATGTTCTGTTGGAAACATCTAGAGATGTAAAAACATCTCTAGAAAACAACTAAAAATAAATAAAAAAAATATTTTTTTTTTTTTATTTTTTTTTTTCTCCAAACTTATACCATTTTTACAGGTTTACCCTGAGGGTTTACCCAATACAATAGAAAAGCACATGTAGGAATATCAATTATTTACAACTTAACTTATACTACTTTATTTAACATATGTTAAAGGTCACTACTCACTACACTAAGTAATTTTCAGCAAGCAAAGATTTTCTCTACACGATCACGTCTTTGACCCTTACGGGCTAGACAGAGACAAAAGTCGTGAGACTTTAGCAGGCTTATTGACGACCTCCGTGGCCAAACTGTCAAATCACGCCAGACTGCCGCACCGGAGGTCCCGGGTTCGAGACCCGGTCGGGTCTAGATGGAAAATGATCTTTTCCAGATTGACCTCGGTCTTGGATGTATGTATTTTGTTATAAAATATAGTATCATTGAGTTTACTAACTCAACAATACTATATTTTCCATAACACAATTCTCGAACTTACTTTGGGGGTAAATCAATCAATCTGTGTGATTTGTCCGTATATATTTTTTTATTATTGGTGGAATTGAGATTCTGATAAAGTGCCAGGCTGCTAGACCATCGTCTATGAGAAGAATCCCCAGTTAATAGCCCTGCCCCTTTATTGAGTTTTGTAATCTGCGCGGGAAGAGAAGCAGCTGGCACATTCAAGCATTTTCTCTACTTAATTCTATATCTCCTCCTCTCCTCTTAGCCGATAGACGACCACTTTTGGACAAAGGCCTCCCCCAAGGATTTCATCCATGGAGGGTTTTGCCGTAATCGCCACGCTTGGCAGGCGGGTTGGCGATCGCAGTGTGATGGCATAGCACGCGGAAAGATGCTGCTGCCCATCCTCCGGTGTTTTAAATCCCTTAGTCGCCTCTTACAACACCCACGGGAAGAGATGGGTTGGTGCTATTCTAGGACCACACCACAGGCCGTCCACACCACAGGCCGTTCCCACAGGCCAAATTCTATATCTACTGCTAGGAATCTTTCTGAATAATTCTGCTCTATTTAGACTTACAGACGCAGCAAGATACAGAGCTTATAACAAGTTTTGACATCTTTAATAAAACTATGTTTTACCTGGATTAGGTACAGAACAATGGTGGTATACTTAATTATTTCATGCAATGAGTTAAGGAAGAAAAGAGGTCAATACTCCAAACTTTATCTTTTTCGGTTCAACTCATGATCTTTATCAAACTATTTAAAATAGCAGTAGGGTATTATCAACTCCAGATAATATCTCCTGCGTCACAAAATGCTCTACAAATGACACCAGAGATATGCCACGTATTAACATACAGAATCCTATAGCATACAATCCTCTTAAATTATTAAACAGAATTTGAAGACAGGATTGGAGTTCAGTCGCGCACTGAGACCGCGTGGGTTCAGTTCAGGTCCTCTATACACAACATTACGACCGTTTATAGACTAATTTTCCAATAAAAATAAATAATACGACTAAGGCATGATCAAAATAGTGACCACGAATGACCGCGCCATCTTCCTCTGAAGTGCCAGTGACGCGCGAACACATTCTATTTTTGAATATTCCCGCGACACTTTTCTTTTTCGACCATAAAGCAAATGGGTTTTTTGGCGACGGTCGTCGAATATTCAGCCAGTATTTTTTAAACCAAAAAGTTCCCTAAGTGGTTTGTTCAAGAAGTTTAATTGAGATACAATATTTAAAGTGGATCCTTTCGTGATGAGAAAGATGAAAATTTTCAAGAAGAAACTGCGTTTCTCGATAGCCTCCAGCTACGTTTAGATTTAACGCGTTTTATTATATCATTTAGTGACAGTTTATTTCGTAAAGTTATAAAAACCTCACATATCATCAGCGACCAAATCGTTAACTGTTTCGGATTAGTAAAGGTAAGTTGTACTGAATTTATTTACCCATGGAAGTAATAAGTACTTACTTACAACGTACTTAGTACTTCCACGCATTTACCTCAATCTTAGTAAGATTATCTTTCATTTTTATTACAACAAGGTTAGATAAAAAAACACAACATATCGTATTTAAAACAATTGAAGATCTAATTAAAACTAATAACCAACTAAAAAAAAACACAATTAAAAATAAAATAAAATTACGTAAAAAAGTGATATTACTGCAAACAGCCAGTACTTAAGATATAGTTTTATCTATAACGAGTTTTCTTCTATGGCTGGTAATGGTACTTGGTACATCGTACGTAGGTGGCTCTTACGTGCGAAGTACTTACCATTGATTAGATAAATGGAGATAGATACGGAAGTAGAGAGCCTTGACATGTGACATTAACAAAGTGTATCAAATCAGACTACAATATCCTCCAAAGTCAAAGTCAATTATTTTTATTTATATACTTAGGCTTAAAAATAGCACTTATAAATCGTCACATTCTTGTTTTTTAGTTAGTTGACGTCATAAAATTACTTAAAGCTAAGGTTACCACCGCCTCCAAAGCGCAAGTGGAGAAGAGGCGGCGCAACAAACTCCACTGCTGCATTTTTTCCAAAGACGTCACTTTACTACATATACTTAGTCCTCTTTTAGTCGTAATTCTCATGACTGAGGGTCATGGTCATTATGTGGAATGAAACACGCAGACAATGACTATATTGGCAATGTTAATGGAGTGGTTTGCCATTGCCTTCTCTATTTCACACACTCGCTGATTTATCAACCAGAGTGCGTTTCCTCAAGATATTTTTCTATTTATTTTATTTAATTGGGAACAATAGCCTTACACAAAAAAGTAACAATTACATGATGATACATATATCAATAAAGTTTCCTCTAGTTTCTTCACCGGAAGCAAGTGGTGGTCGATGAAAACTATCATACATGAGTCAGATTGGTATACAAATTCATATATATAGCACGGACAGGATTTGAACCTGGGACCTTTGCAGCCACAGGCGCGCGCCCTACCGCTCGGCCACCACCGCTTCAATACAATACACATATCATAAAAAATAATAATATATGTATCATAAAAAATCTGCTGTATCATAAATTTTTTGGTAAGTAGGTAGTATTCCTAGGCATTTCGTGAAATCCCTTATAACCTCATTTCCCTGCGACATACATATTTCAGAATTCTGTGGGTACTACTGATGTTGAATTAGTGTCATTTGATGGTACGAGGTACAAAGTGGTGTCACTGGTACCATCAATGGTACCAGTTAATGGTATAATTGATCTGGAGGGCAATAAACGGAGATGTCTAAAAAAATAACCTTAATTTCGCGCCTTAAATTTCACTTTAAATCATTAGAGTCTAAAATGGACACATTGGCGAATCGGAATATGATCCATTTCTTACATATTTGAACCTTATACCATTACTGATAAGGTTCATTTTTAAGTATTTTTTAGATTCGTCTATGTGGCCATTTTATACCCCCTGGATATACATTCAGTACCAATCGTCTGGCGGCAAACATAAGACATATTAATAAGAGCAGATGGATTCTCAGAATGCATCGTCACAGATCCTTGCTCGTTCGGATGCTGTTTGAATTTTAATTGAACTGTTCGAGAAATTGTTGAGAATTTCAGCCTAGATTAAGCTTTAACTCTTTGGTTTGTGGTACTTGTCCGCCATTGTACGCCTCTCTTTTTACACGACTGATCATGTTTTCAGGGTTCATGTATGTATGTAATTTCTTTATTCTACCATAAGTCTTGAACGGCTTAACAATTTTTAATGTGAGAGGTATTTTTAGATTCCTAGCATTAGCCCGAATGACATAGGCTATGTGAGTTGTCAGTCGTGTTTTTTTATTTTTTAATAATTAGCTTGTTGTTTTACTATCTTTTGTATTTTTCTTATGTGTATGTGCAATAAAAAGTTTACAAACAAACTTTTTGAACAAGACAATAAATTGATCATAATAAATTATGGTAGGAAATACAAATACTTTTCTATTTATTAGTATAAATAATGGTGGCCTGTGGTGTGGCCCTAGAATAGCACCAACCCATCTCTCCCCGTGGGTGTCGTAAGAGGCGACTAAGGGATTTAAAACACCGGAGGATGGGCAGCAGCATCTTTCCGCGTACTATGCCATCACACTGCGATCGCCAACCCGCCTGCCAAGCGTGGCGATTACGGCAAAACCCCCCATGGATAAAATCCTTGGGGGAGGCCTTTGTCCAGCAGTGGACGTCTTTAGGCTGAGAGAGAGAGAGAGAGTATAAATAATAGCTACAGCCAAAAATTCTGTTGCCGTGAAAATATTTCTACAAAATTTATTTAAAAAATACTAAGAGCACGGAAATATTAAAGAAACACCTAAATAAAATCCTCACATAATAAGTCTTATTATTAAAGTTAATCGAAATATCCGCCCTCCCTTTCTATCCAAGTGTTGATCTTAATTCCATAGACAATCATAATTTGGATGCAATAAAAATAGTAGACGTAAATAATTTAAATTACAAATTTATAAAATCCAAAACGTTGAAAAAATGCTAATTATTCCTAAACGATTAGACTGATTTCTATGAATCATGGCTAAGAACACTCTCGAATTAAGTCACCTTAAGTTAAAAACGAACTTGATCAAAATCGGTTCATCCATTTTGGACATACAGTACAGATACATAGACACGGCTTACTATATATTTTTGACGACCTCCGTGGCCTAACATCGGTCATCAACTCAGCGGGTGATGAGATGACCGACGGGTCAAGATGAAAAATGATCTTTTTCAGTTTGACCTGGGTCAATCTTAAAAAGATACACATCTATATATATATACTAGCTGTCGCCCGCGGCTTCGCCCGCGTGAGTTTCGCTTAGATGAAAAATCTTTTTGTGTTCCAAACTGTTTCAGAAGTCTCGGATTTTCGTTTTTTATACGTCTACAGAATATGTTCATCAGATTAATCAAGTTTTGCTAAGGCGCCATTTCTATATATATATGTATGTTTTAGTGTAGCTGGTCTCTTGCAGTTCTTCATCAGATGTTCCAGATCTTCAATTTTTATACGTCAGCAGAAATTGCTCATCAGGTTGAACGACTTTTGTTAAGGCACCATTTCCATATTTCTTATAGTTTAGCTGTTCTGTTATGGTTCTTCATCAGGTGTTCCAGTTTTCAAAATCAGTTATAGCCTATATGTTGCCCAGACTTAATAGCTATACAACAAAAAAGTTTCATTTAAATCCGTCCATTAGTTTGTGCGTGAAACGCGTACATACATACAGACAGACAGACAGAAAGACAGACAGACAAGAAATTCCAAAAAAATTTTTTTGCTTTCTATTGTTCTTTTTTAAGTGTCCCTCTATCAATTTTAGTCAAAAATACTAAATGTACAGACAAAATATTTTTACTGTTTTATTATATGTATAGATAATTATGAATATATCTATTAATCCAAGTCTCCAACTTCCTTTGGGGCTAACTAAATCTGTGAGATTGTCCGTATATATTTATTTACTCATACACTCCTCTTTTTGCGTCGTGGGTTAAAAGTTAGCAGTATCGCCACGTGAACTGGAGGATCCGGAACACACGTGACTGCTTTGCAGACCACAGATAAATCACGCCTCAGTCACAAAGGCACAGAATAAGGAAACGAATCTTTCTAATTATGTTGATGATAAAATCACATTTTTAGGGTTCCATACCTCAAAAAAACGGCTAAAACGGAACCTCGATCGAAATTAATTCAACGGTTCGAGAGTTATCGTGAAACAAATATACATACATAAGTACAATGTAGTACGGCTCCTTGTCCTAACAAAAATCGATTTAATGGTCCCATCCGGAAGAAAGCATCAAACTTGACATGATTGTAGCTTTCATATATGTAATTTAATATTGATATAGAAACACTTCGAGAAACGAATGTTTCCCCCCCTTTCCCCCCTTTTAAGTCTCAAATCGTATTTTTTTTTTTTTTTTTTATGAAAACGGTAAAAGCTACGCAAAAACTGTCAAAGACCAATATGTTCCTCATTAAACGACGATTTTTTTGAAAATTTTGAACTTTTTCTATTATTGCACGGTCATGGTAGAATTTTGTATTTAATATTATGGATAACTTTCTACTTCTGATATACATTGTAGTGGTCCCAGACTTCGTCTCGACATTATGTTACCATCATCAACAAAGTACCTCTTCTTAATTGGGGGGATGGGGATGAGTTTACTCGTTACTCGTTTACGAAGAACTATTCTGTTGAAACATTATTTCGTGTCTGGTATCGTATTCGTATAAATCAAGCACCAGGAATTCATTCTTGATAATAACTTGGCAGCATTTCATAGAAAAATATCGATATTTTTGATAAAAAGTAAAAATAACTTTGACTTAAAATTGACTTTTTTTAATTTAACTGTCTGTTCATTTCTCGAAGTGTTTCTATATCAATATTAAAATAGATATATGAAAGCTAAAATCATGCCAAGTTTCATCCTTTCTTCCGGATGGGACCGTATTTCACCCTAAGGACCCTAACTAATGTGTTTTCGCCCCAACTTAATTATAGCCCTCGCTCGCTCGGTCAAAAAATACAAGCTACTACTATATAGTTTCAAAAATAACAAAAATTATAATGTTTTTAAATACTTGTAATATTTTCTTGTCCAAAAATAACAAAAATAAAACGAAATCGCAAAAAGTATTGTAAGGACGAAGGCAAAGTTAGAGTAATCAAATCATAAAACGGTGTATGTATTTACTGTAAAACCTCGAACGTAATCCTAATATTTTCGAGTGTGTGTCAAAATCAAATTAATTCCACCATAAAAAGTAATAATACGAGTACCATGAGCAAATACTCGCTAGATTTTATAGTATTTGCTCTATGAGTAGGGAGGTATTTGCGTAGCGTAACATTTTTATTTTCAATTATAGAAGAATTAAATTGGATAAGTATGTAACAGCAAATACTATTTAAACTCACGCTAGAGTAAGTACCTATCCTAACTAATATTATAAATGCGAAAGTGAGTTTGTTTGTTTGTTTATTTGTTCGTATGTTTGTTTGTTTGTTACCTCTTCACGCTCCATCTACTGAACCAATCTTCCTGAAATTTTGCATAAACATAGTTAGAAGTACGGAGAAGGACATAGGGTACCTTTCATCCTAGGAAAAAACACTGTTCCCGTGGGAAAAGCCGCGGGCAAAAGCTAGTTTGATAATAAAGATCAAGGAATTAGTAAATCATGTTGTATAAAATTACTTCCATGGTAAAGAGAACGCCAAACGGCTCAATTGACAAATTAGTACCTAGTTACTAGTCAAAGTAGCAGTGATTGTTATCGGTACCTTCCTTAAAAACTCCTACAAAATACCAGTACTTTATTGTATGAGAATTTGGTACCGGCCCCAAGCGGTAACAAGCTCTGAAAAGGAGGATTTCAAATTACGTCACACTATTTTAAAACTGCCGAAAACTCGCTTAGTTTATTCTTAGCACCACGTGAATTGCTCCTTACTATAATCTCTTACTTCCATTCAAGCCGTTCGGCATACCAATCTCATTCACCGATAAATTACAAGGTTGAACTTTATGGCTATTGTGATAAGGCGGATCTATCTGCAGATTGTTAGATACAGTTTTGTTAGCGCTGTCAAGCAGGGATGTAATGAACGTGAAATTTCGCATCTCGATATTCGGATACGGATACTTAAATATTTTTTTTCTACTAGTTTTATTTCAGGCTAGCTTTTGCTCGCGACTATACGAGCTCGTGATTATATACATATATACTATATTGGTGTATATCAAGAGCTAGCTTCAAAGTTAAACCTTCAGCAATACCTATACCTACTTATTTCAAATGCAACTGGAAAAACTGAATCAATTTTCATATAATAGTTTTTTGACATATAGACAAAGAAAGACACAAAATTGATGTCAAAATAATTTTACATATAGGTACGCTATTGCCAAAAATGCACAGCCATGCATTTTACAAGCCTTCACATTAGCCAATGTGTCAATGTACTGTCATGGTTGCCTGGAAGAGATTGCACTTGCGATAAGGCCGCCTATTGTACATATTTTACCTATTATAAGTCTCAATTTGTATCCTTTACATGTTTTTGGTGCAATAAAGCATTTTTACTTACTTACTTACATTATTCGAAATAATCGAAGACCGGATTCGATCACAATTAATTTAAGGATAGATCATCGTTTCGGATATCCGATTCGGTTACATCCCTAGTCTGTAGGTAGACCACAATAAAGCAATTGGTCGGCAGTGATTGGATGACAATGCCAGCAGTAGGTGTCTACGTAGGAACTGAATTGGTAATGGGCTGATGATGACCCATTCAGGGCTCAGCCTGGGGCAAGGTCGGGTGAAAAGGTTTCCTCATGAGTAACAAGTAAAGTGATCGAGTCATCGACTAGAAAAGATTTCGTGACCCATAAACATTTCAATCGATTTTTAAATTAATCATTAAAACATTCGCTTGTCAGAAAACTAAAAAAAAAGGATAGTTATATATTTTTATGTTATTTAATAAATAAATATTTTGTACTTTTACTTTATCCCAAAAAATTATTCATAACGTAGGTAGGTTAGGTCATATAAAAAGAAACAATACAAGCAGGTTCAAATATTTATTTTATAAAACTGAACCTTGATTTCATAGGGTTTAAAAGCTACAGACTACTAGGACTTCGTAACGACCACTGCTGAGAAGAAATCCCGAAAGAAACTCATTTGAACAGTATTGGTCCCTTTAATGCCAGAGGGGTCTTTAATATATTAATATATTTTTCACTTCTCATGCTCAGAAAGTGCTTATTTGTGCAGGATATAGGCTGCACAAAATCGAATTTTGTGCACAAGGGCATTAATGTATCTACTCATAAATGTATCTATATTAAGGCAAAGATAATGAGCCATACAGCCAAACACAATAAGAAGTTCATAGATAAAATCTGTTATTTTATAATATGTACTTTAATTTATTTGCCTTATGTGTTTTTTAAGACATAAACAATATTAAAATTATTTAATTAATTTAAGAAAATTATTATTACAAAATTAATTTAATAGTAGGCTGTATAGGTCTGCAGCCCAAGCCTAATATCAATGTAGTAAGATGTAAAAAAAATAAAACGGCGGGAAACAGCTCTTGTTTTTTCGTGAAATTTCGTGCGTTTACTGTTTTATTTCCTCGCAATCGAAGTGAAAAGCAGAGTTTATAACTCGTCCACAAAACGATTTTTATCCTCGACATTACTATCAGCCCTCGCCTTCGGCTCGGGCTGCTAAAAGTCTCGGATAAAAATGGTTCGTTTTGTGCACTTGTTGTAAAATCTACTATTTATAATCATATTTCATCTTATTATCACACAACAACAATATACAAATTATGAACAGCCAGAAATAATATCTGAGTACTGGACTTATATCAAAACTACTTTCATAATTAAAATGCTACATTATCTCGAAATAACATAGGCTGTATTCATTACTAGACACTTCCGTAAGAAGCCGGGATGGGCTGCCAGTATTTCATTAAATTTCTCAGAACATAATCTATGAAACATCATCATCAAAAACATATAGAAATATTCAAATGACAAAGTTACAGCATAACAATAACAACATAGTATAAAATCAAATTATATCTAGTACTTATCTTTATATCTGAACACCTCAAGCTCCAAATGAAGACTGAGCCAGAAATCAATGGCCACGTCTCATTTCGACTACTGCACAGTCAATACAAAAACTGTTTATGTCAAATTCAACAAAATTACTTTTTATACTTTAGTCTAATTAATACAGTTTATTAAATACACTTAATTGTTGATTTAATATTTAAGAATTTAATGTAAATAGAAATGCTTTATATAAGTAAATATATTGGACATTATTTTTTAATTTGAATTAAACAGGAAGTTACATTGTCATTCACCTCAATATATCCGTGGCACTACCTACGGTGCCAAAACAACCGACACTAGTTACAAATAATAATTATTAGAGTATCTGTATTAAAATAAATATAAATGAGGTAACCAAAATTATAATAAAAATTTCAATATCTGACACGGCCATACTGACAGTACTTCGTCCTCGAAGTACTTAATATAACATTTCTTATAAAAACAAAAACAACAGTATTCAACACATCCAACGATTTCAATACTATAGAAATATATAATTTTTATAAATCACACTCAATATTTGTAACGTCTTAAAACATTTTACGTATTAAAGATCGACACATTTAACATATTAAGTGTTATTAGAACCAATAACTTACATTTTTTATTGTTTCGAAACGATACATGTACGTTACATATCAAACATTTTTAAATTTCATCCAATTTATCAAACTTTATCCACTCTAATAACTTCAATCTATTTACCCATCATTACCCATCTTATATCTTTTCAACACCGTTTTTAACACCAATCTATCAATTTATAACGTATCAAATGTTTTCAACACCATCAATATAATAATAACATACTAAACGTTTTCATCACCAATAAATTTAAGTCTATTCTAATACAATAAAAAGAAAAACATTTACTTATGTAATTATTTCTTATGTCTATCCTGTTAGTGTCCCACCTTTCACATTAGGTGAACAGTTAACAGTATCCCTCCTGTTAGTGTCCCACCTTTCACATTAGGTGAACAGTTAACAGTATTCCTCCTGTTAGTGTCCCACCTCTCACATTAGATGAACAGCTAACAGTATCCCCCAGTTAGTGTTCCACGAACAAGTAACAGTATCACTCCTGTTAATGTTCAACCTTTTACATTAGGTGAATAATTAACAGTATTTATCATACATTTTAGCGAAGAAAGTATAGTATTATAACTAAGTATAAATAGGTAATTGCAACTAGTTATAAGAATACCCTATTCATGATATGTTTATCAACTCATTATCCCGTGACACTTTCTGAAAGCTTCAATAATATTTACTTTGACTTTACAGAAAATAAGATTAAGGTAGGTACATTAAAATTACAGATGGAATCAATGGGTACTTATCACTATGCCCTGTCTTTTAAGACTTACGAATATCAATAAATTGACATTTATTAAAATATTTGAAATATTAATTTTGTCATATATAATATCTGTAATATCTGTCATATCTATCTAGCTCTTCGACCCTTTCAAAAACCGCTCGGCCAGTCTGACATTCGACAAGCTGAACCTCCAAAACATAATCACGGTATAAACCGGAAAAATCAGAAATATGTTACAGCTTTAGTAAGCAATTTTTTTTTTGGTCCTCCTTTTTTTTGCAGGTACAATGCAATTGAAATATAATTGTTTATTATCAACACTGGATGTACGACATTGCGCACCAACTTTACTATTTACTTATAGGTAGCTGTATTCTTAAAATTATCACAAATCTTATTTTATATCACAACAAAACAAAATAATTATAATCTTAAATGCTGAGTTGTAGCACACTATTATCTGAGACACAATGTCAAATAGAGGTAAAAACTACGCCACTACGTCCCTTTTACAGTCGAGAGGTATAGTGAGTTTTCTTAAATACTTAATAAAAGTTAAACTAAGAATTATATTTATCACTTATATATAACATTTTCATTACACAATCACTAGATATTTACTTAAACCCAAAATTGCAATTTTTGTTTAATTCTAAGACAGATTAACACAAAAAGAAAGTAATCACATTGTTTTATTTTGACGAAGTTAAATTCGAGCATTTCATAGAAAAACTAGAAAAAAACAACAACACTCACTGCAGTATTTCATTAATTAGAAGCTGACATTGACAGTAATGAATTGATATATTTTTTTATTAAGTTACATATTATTGCACAAATGTTTTAAACATCATACATATAAAAGTAATTAGGTACCGTAATTTGGGGAAAATAGGGGCAAATCTCAACTTTACGACAAAATTTAAAGTATTTTTCAACAATGTATTAAGAAAGTATTTAGAGTCTATGTTTTGTCTTTCACATACTTATCGTATCTTATCTTATAAGATCTTTTACATAAGATCTGATAACATTTGAATTCGAGTGAAAAATTATAAAATATACCTATCAAGTCCCTATCAAATATCACCCGGAATCTAGGTCGGAATCCGGATCTGGATTAGAGCAGGATCAATAGGGAAATCTGTTATAGGTACCCACCTACTATTTTTTACTACTCGTTTAGTAGTATAATTTAACTTTGCAACCATTGGAAAATAAAAAAGTAATTCCTACTTTCAAAACATAATTTAAATTAATATACAAAAAAAAAAATTTTTCTAAATAACTTGCTAGATTAACGTAAATACCAATAATACATATATATTTTAAATTCTATATTGCGACAACCCTAAGAAGCTGTGTCTCTTGTCTCTATTCAACTTATTTTCACCCTAATAACCTCTTTCTTTTCATTTCTTTCTTTTCTTTCCATAACTGACTCGTCCCCCTCTAAAGTAAGTGTTTTGGATATTTTTACAATTCATCGACTAACATCACAATTTATTTCATATTTTTATATATTTTAATTTAATCTCATCAATATCTGTAGATAATGATGAACTGGATGAACTGTTGTTTACTTAGTTAGCCAACGCCTTAATTATGGTTCACATAAACGGTGATTCCAATTTCAAAATTATGAGTTGTATCGTCAGAATTCATTCAATCTATTTTTAAATTTATTTGGCACTGTAATCGCCGACAAGCTAATTGTTATCGATCTACCCTAACAATTTTTTTTTTGGCTCGGTTACGTCTAAGTCTTGAACACTCGGGTCAATCGGTATATCTGCATTACAGATTATAAGTAAACAAATGAGAGTGAAGCCAGTCTATTTTTAAAAAGTGTTACGAGTATTACTTATATGATGCAACAAGACTTTTCACAAACCGCTTGGCCAATCTGACGACCAACAATTTGGATTAAAAATTTTATGACAGTAGCGTAATTAAGGCGTTAACTTCAGCTTTAAATATCGAACAGATCAAAATGGGTAAATTACTTATGTATGAAGGTACAAATCTTACAATTAAATGAACATTGTTTTAGGGCTCGAGTTAATGTTTTCGCAGCCTTTTTTTTGAACAATGAAAGGAATGCCCAGTGGGCACACAAACAAAATTAACATTTTTTTTCAAAGCAAAATGACTACCTTCATTTACCATAATTTCCACGATCTTCTTCAGATGGTCAGAGGACCTCCTACCAAGTTATTACAAAGCCCTGGAGGGCCTTACCAGCTTTAGCTGCCTGTTGGTTCTGGCTTCATCCTAGCTCAGTTCCGAGGGCCGCGACTCGATGTTTTTTTTTTTTGCACCAAATCTCTACGCCGTTGCCACTCTCGGCTGGATCGAAAATCGGCATGGCGACGTCTTCATTCCATCGATGCGATGAAAAGGCGTCACTGAGGAAAAAGAAAAAAATATTAGTTTGTTATTTAAGCTGGAATCTATCCCACTTCTGATGTCAGAAAACTAAAAAAAAAGGATAGTTATATATTTTTATGTTATTTAATAAATAAATATTTTGTACTTTTACTTTATCCCAAAAATTATTCATAACGTAGGTAGGTTAGGTCATATAAAAAGAAACAATACAAGCAGGTTCAAATGTTTATTTTATAAAACTGAACCTTGATTTCATAGGGTTTAAAAGCTACAGACTACTAGGACTTCGTAACGACCACTGCTGAGAAGAAATCCCGAAAGAAACTCATTTGAACAGTATTGGTCCCTTTAATGCCAGAGGGGTCTTTAATATATTAATATATTTTTATAATCATATTTCATCTTATTATCACACAACAACAATATACAAATTATGAACAGCCAGAAATAATATCTGAGTACTGGACTTATATCAAAACTACTTTCATAATTAAAATGCTACATTATCTCGAAATAACATAGGCTGTATTCATTACTAGACACGTCCGTAAGAAGCCGGGATGGGCTGCCAGTATTTCATTAAATTTCTCAGAACATAATCTATGAAACATCATCATCAAAAACATATAGAAATATTCAAATGACAAAGTTACAGCATAACAATAACAACATAGTATAAAATCAAATTATATCTAGTACTTATCTTTATATCTGAACACCTCAAGCTCCAAATGAAGACTGAGCCAGAAATCAATGGCCACGTCTCATTTCGACTACTGCACAGTCAATACAAAAACTGTTTATGTCAAATTCAACAAAATTACTTTTTATACTTTAGTCTAATTAATACAGTTTATTAAATACACTTAATTGTTGATTTAATATTTAAGAATTTAATGTAAATAGAAATGCTTTATATAAGTAAATATATTGGACATTATTTTTTAATTTGAATTAAACAGGAAGTTACATTGTCATTCACCTCAATATATCCGTGGCACTACCTACGGTGCCAAAACAACCGACACTAGTTACAAATAATAATTATTAGAGTATCTGTATTAAAATAAATATAAATGAGGTAACCAAAATTATAATAAAAATTTCAATATCTGACACAATGTATTTTTTTCGTTCGGATTGTTTAAACGCCTTACTTTAAATAATCTTTTTAATTATTATTATCATAGAAAAAACAGAAAAAAAACTAGCTTTGGCCCACGACTTAAGAGTGCTCTTCCGCTTAAGTACACTTCGTTACACCAGTTACACCTCGCGCTGTAAGTTACAACCCAGATCTGCTCGACGTTCCACCTTCCAAAACCCTAATCGAATAATCTTAACATATAGTCTAATCTTCTCATTAGCCCTGCCCAAATTCATTGCGAATTTGCTTGCAGCTAATACCAACGTATTGATACAAATATTATATTACAACGCTGCTATTATGTCGCTTTTGACAACTATAGTTTCGAACTCGTCAGGAGTCCATTATCATGGCGAGTGCGGGACGCGAAAATTCCTTTACTGTTGTCACAGAATTAATATTAGTACTACGTACAGAAAGGAAACTCCCTGCCCCTCCCGCAATATGGCACCCCCCCCGCTCCTTCCGCACTTCTCCCCCGTTCTTGTGTAACTGTGGGACGTTCGACTATGAAAACGCACACATTGACGTGTTACTGACGTGTTCACGGATATACAGTTTCCTTTGTAGTAGTAGTAGGCATATTTGACGCGCCGTTTCTATGAAGCGCCCGCCCTGTGCTATTGTTATAATAAATAAATAAAAATAGCAACACCAGACAGATAATGCAAATATCTACATATACCTACTACTGCTACACTTCTGTCCTCCATTGTTCTCGAGCGTGTATCGCCGAGTTAATTGGCGCGGTCACAAAACTCGCCGTAAACTGTAATTACCGTGGCCAATCCGCGCAGAGATGCGCTGGATTCGACACACTTTAAGGGAAGCTCTATTTTTTTCGGATTTTTTTACGGTACGGTAACTTCTGTGAAACAAATGTACCTAGAACTTCTCTAGTTTAAGTATTTTTATGCCAGATTTTTTAAATTTGAAGACACTCTTGAAGACTCTCAATCATTGCATAGCATAAAATAAAGTCACTTCCGACGAGGTCTGTTTGTCTTTTTTTTCTTAGATTTGTAAACTCTATCTCTAACCTCTTTTAAGATTGAGACAAACATTAGTTTGAACGATCTATGCGTAAAATTTTTAACGCTTAGATCTTTAAACTACGCGATTTATGTTTCAATCCGTTGCGTAGTTAAAAAGATCTAATTAGATTATTTCTGATTTATAGGTGTGAAACCGGGCCTGATTGCTAGTAATGAATGAAATGCAACACAAACAAAAAACGTTGACAGGACTTATATTTTCCCAGTAGAAATTTGACCTTTGATTAAATCTTACTCAAACAATAAATACTTGTTACTTTAGTGTACGAAAACAATTTCATTAAGCAAAACAGAGCAATAAGAATTGCGAAATATACGAAAGTAAAACGCAGATTAGGAAATAACACGTTTTCTGTCAAAATTACGGCCTTAAAGACGCAAATTTAGGCTTTGAAAGGGCACGCCCTGTCGACGACCGAGGCGAAATAAGGGACAAGTATAAGAACTTTGAATCGAGGAACTTTTCCCTCGCTGTGCTGTACAGATGGTATCTAACTTGTACAAAAGTTTGAATGAATGAATAGGCCGTAGAAGATGTAGGTAATTGGTTGAATTAAGGAATTAGGTCAATTGTTAATTAGGTTTATTTTTGATTATAAATTGTCGATGAAATTGGATTGGCGATGAATGTTTTATCGATTCAAGTTTCAAAGATAATTTAGTTTTTGAGGAAAGTATTTGGTTTGCTACGATGGCAACACATAAACCTAAATAATAATGCATTTTTATTTGTATCGTACCTACCGTGCGTTTAAATATGTTTTATTTTTTGTACTGTTATAATTATTTTTTTAGTAAATCATATTAATTATTATTATTTGCGGGTTGCGCATGGATGCGGGCAGCGCAGGACCGGTCGTTGTGGAAATCCTTGGGGGAGGCCTTTGTCCAGCAGTGGACATCTTTTGGCTGAGAGAGAGATTATTATTTAAATTTGACTTAAGTAAATGACGAAATGGGGTAGGTAAACTCCATTTATACTTACTTGTCCTATTATGTTAACAATCTTCACAGTACTTTTTGTTGAATTTTGTTGAAAATAAATCAAATATTAGCTCATACCTAAACATTCTAAAGCAAAACATTTATTAACCACAAAAGTAATTTCTTAAAAAGTCTATTTTAATTTATATTATTGTTAAATCAAAAAAAGACATGGTAAGATTGTTAACTTAATAGGACAATTATGAATAAACGGAATTTAGCTTACATGTGTGTGTATAATGTAAGCCTTACCATTATGGAGAAGGCAATGGCAAACCACTCCATCAAAATTGCCAAGAGAGTCGAGTCATGAGGAAATACGACTAAAGAGATAATGTAAGCCGTTCCATGCAAGCTTCGCCTTAACTGAAATATAATATGAGAATACGTTTTAAAGGTAAATTCACTCACGTACCAGCTACATAGCACGTGCATTCATATAAGTTTACTTTATAGTGCTGGGTGTTAACTGAAACAATAAACTGGGTAAGTTCGACATTTACCTGTATCTGTCTAACAGCATTTAATTATGGTTTAACACGGACGAACAGACACTCAAACGATCTCATACGAGTTCGGTGTTTTAATTTAAAATACGGAACCAAAGGACATTATTATGTTCTTTAAAATTTCAAGATCGAATCTTGTCTTTGACCATTGCTGCAATAAATTTTTCAATTCATATTCAAACGAACTGTAACTAAGGACGTATAAGATATTAGTATAAGGATATAATGAATATAAAATAATGTATCTTTATTTTTTTTAAATCATAATGTCATTACAATCTATTTCTGAATGAGGGATTTTCCGAGACCCAAATTAAAAATAATAATAGTTCTAGATGACTTCATAGATGGCGCTTAAGTAAAAGACGAGAAAAAAAGTTCCATACAAAAAGTAAAATTTCACGGGATTGGCATTTAAAAAAAAAAAACAGTAAAAAAAACAACTAAAAAGTATCAATATTGTGATTTGTGCAACTGTCAAACTGTTAGGTGATTTTTTTCTGCCTCGGGTTGACAAGAAAAAGCGCACAATATAGGTTTAGCCCATTGAAGTAATAAGTACTTTGTAAAGTACTTATCACTTCCATGGTTCAGCCATTATTAACGACTCGGCTTTCATAAAACGCTGTCTGTTGAGACTTTATTATAATGATTTTTTTCTTAATTTAGCTGTCATGACATTACAACTAACAAATTATGATCCCTGTTGGTCGAAATAAAAGATTTATTATTATTATTTAAAATCGCTCATTGAAAGGAGCCCATTTTTATTTTTAATAAAGTTAAAAATAAAAATGACCGTTATCTCAATTTCCTTTCCTAGATCATTAAAAAATTCTAAATTAAATTTCAGAGACAATAAATAAAAAGGCAGAAACTGGATACGATGAATTTTTCAACTTTTTGTTGTAGGTTTTACAATATTGTAAAAACAGATAGAGCAGTATATCGAATAGTTGTGTTATTTATCACACAACGGTCACAAAACATACAACATATTTTTTGAATGTATAGTTGTGTTGTGATATCACAATTAAACGAGGTATTAAATCATAAAATGAGCGGATTTTTCTGACAGCTAATTAAGAAAAAAAATCAGTACAAAAAAGTCTCAACAGATAGCGTTTTATGAAAGCCGAGTAGTAATAATGGCTGAACCTATATGGTGCGCTTTTAGCTACTTTTCAACCAGAGGCAGAAAAAAAAATCACATAACAGTTTGACAGTTGCACAAATCACAATATAGATACTTTTTAGTTTTTGTTTTTATTAAGTTTTATTTTTTTTAAATGCCAATCCCGTGGATTTTTGCTTTTCGTATGGAATTTTTCTCTCGGCTTTTACTAAGCGCCATCTATGAAGTCATTTGGAACTATTTCTTTTTTAATTTGTGTCACGGAAAATCCCTCATTGAATGAAAAAGAAAAATATGGTAACATTTACATGTAAAAGTAATGGGATGTTGTCAATTGTATTCCAAATTCAAATCATCGCATAACATATAAAATAACACAGACAAGGCAAAATATTTTTTTATTTAAAAATCTCTGATGTTCGGGTTTCAGCGAATTCATCACTTTTGTGCGTGTCAACTGGTTGAAAGTTTACGTCGACAAAAAACGATATTTTCAGTTGGATTTTTTCATTTCCATTTTATAAAAACTGCCAACGCTTTCAATAAATCTTTAGAATAGAATAGAATCATTTATTTGCATAGATTACATTAAATTTACACAGATCTTAAGTTTAAATGTAACCAACCTGCATGCAGGCGTTTTTTTTAAATTGAGCGCCTTGTAAGTTTAAGTTTTATTATAGCCTGTAAAAAGTCCCCATACACATATTTGCGTTATTTTTCGAGCAACAATATTTCCGTGCGTAGAACGGAAGAGTCTAGTGTTGCTCTATAGCGTTATGCGACTCCCTGTCTATTTTTTTCCAAAAGAGAGATTATTTACTGAACTAACGCCCAAATATTCAAAGCAATTAATTTTCAGATCACATTTTTAGGGTTCCGTATCTCAAAAGGCAAAAACAGAACCCTTATAAGATTCGTATGTCCCTCTGTCTGTCTAACTTTTTTTTCTCAGGAACGCTAAAAGGTATCAAGTTGAAATTAATATCGAATAATCGGATCCACGGTCTCTTTCAGCAAAAAATAATCAAAATAAAATGTCAACGCGATCAGGAGATATTATCGTAAATGTTGCGAATTTTTGCATACTTGATTTCAGGCAGCAATCAAAACCTATGGGTACTACTTCCCGTCGACCTAAAATTATGAAATTTGGCAAAAAGCAAGGTCTAACAGTACTTATACAGGAATAAATCTGAAAACTGTTAATATGTTATTGAAAGTCTGAAAAAAGTAACTAACTAAATAGCAAACTAGTAGTAGTAGTAAACTTATTTTTGCGCTGGATTCAGTATGATTCTTAGGGATCGAACTGCAAAGTTTTTGAAACTAGTTGGTCTTTTAGTTAGAACTATAATGAGAGATGATTTACGTGTACGGAACCCACGGTAGGCGAGTTTGATTCGCACTTGGCCGGTTTTTAGGGTTCCGTAGTACAAAGAACCCTTATAAGATCGTTCAGTCCGTCCGTCCTAGTCTGTCACAGCAGAAAATCTTCTACGTTTATGGACTGATTTGCATGTAACTTGGTTCGAGGATACTTCACATATAGATCTCATTTATAAAAATACAAAAAATTAAAATTACCCCTTTTTAAGGGTACCTCCCCATACATGTAAAGGGGGGGGTGAATTATTTTTTGAGTGCGCCCGCTTGTGTGGGGTATCGTTGAAAAGGACTATGAAAATAAGGTAGGGTTTCCATACAACACTTTTTTATCAGCTTTACCATTTGCGAGATATAGCCCGCCAAAGTCGTTTACACGGTGTCCCCCCCCTGTAATTTCTAAAGTCTTGGACCTATAAACTTCAAATCACTCACGTAAAGAAACAAGGCGCCGAAACTCTTATTTAAAATTGTTTCGGGTATCCTGTGATCAATACTTTTGAAATTATAAATAAAATAAAATATAATAACTCTAGAACAATAATAAAAAACAATAATATAATAGCTATCTAATGTGTGTAATGGACTAATTTAATAAACATTAAAATAGTTTCACTGAATTCGATTTTCTACTATTATAATACATTATACTGATAATTGAGGATTACTATTGTTTTTCTTTTTATCAATTAGGTTTCCGAGTTTTTTCCGACACTGAATTGTTAAATATTTCAATATATATGATTTACTTTTATAAGATGTTTTATTTCTTACCCATGTACTTTCTTTTCAAATAAGTGTCCTCTCTACAACAAAAAATGTTACTCTATGCATAAGAAACATTTGACGAGGAATCATTGAAAACTATTGCTATCTCTTTCATTCGCATGCTCTTTTTGTATCTTTTGTCTCACTTATCAGTAAAACTTGTCGATGTGTGTAGTTTTGGATTGCTCGGAACAGACCTAAAACGCAAATTACTATGAACGTAACATATCTGTATTATAATATATCATTGTTTATTT